>APFE031164986.1:3100-68052 GCA_000404065.3 Pinus taeda | reverse complement strand
TATTTATATTAACTACCTTTATTAATATAATTGTATATATATTGCATATACACTTTTTTTTTTTTTAGACAAAATCGGTTACTTTATTTATGTAGCGTCAGCTATTATGTAACTGGAGAAAACATTACATTCTGGAGAGTCTCAGCTTTTTCTAAACTGAACAGAGCGTCTCACTTTAAACTGATCAGAGCGTCTTAGCTGAAAACATTACATTCTGGAGAGTCTCAGCTTTTTCTAAACTGAACAGAGCGTCTCACTTTAAACTGATCAGAGCGTCTTAGCTTTTTCTGGCATAAATGAGAAATGGCGTAGTTGGAGGAACATGAGCCATGGAAACAGCAGATGGAAGAAAATGGCATGGTCGCGGCAGGCAAAGGATCATTTAGGTTGGATGATTGCAGCTATCCACTTGCTATCTTTGAATATTGCAAATGGTGGACTTTTCTAATTGCAAATGGCAAAGGAAGAATATGGGAGCAGGCATGGAATTACGAACCAAATTCACTCCAATTTTTTAACTCTTTCTCTATTTGTCGTTTCCCTTTCAGAATATTAGCCTTTCTCTGGAAGCTGGGAGGCCCGGTGGCAGAAGTATTCCCCGTCTCCACAGGCAGTTTCGCCAGACTCAGAAAACTTGCTGTCATCTTCTTATTGAACCTTTGGTTGCCCATACAGCAGAGAGGATGCACAAGGTGGCGATTCAGCAGCAGATCCAGCAAGCTCTTTTTAGGGGATGATGCAGAAACAGTCGATCTGATTGACTGACAATGAACCTTTGCTTCGGATAACACCTTTGTTGGCTTCCATATCTGCTTGGGAGTTTAAGTTCCTGAGGATGTGGAAAAAAGAGATCTTGTGAAATTTGGGCAAAATAGATCTGATTCTCCTGAGGATGGTTGATAACTGGAGCTGCGAAGGATTCTTTTTGGAGTGCAGAGCCTGAATAATAATTCTGGAGTCCCCAAAGACAGACAAGGAGTGGACATTGCCTTTGATCGCTTGTGAGAGCCCCTGCCACAGAGCCAGAGCCTCCGCTCTGTTGTTGGATTCCTTGCCTAATCCCCAGGCAAACCTTACCTGCGCTGAGCCATCCGGGCCCAAAAGAATTCCGCCTCCTCCTGCAAAACTGGGATTGCCTTTGGAGGCCCCATCAAAAAACAAGCAATGCTCATTCAGAGCTGATCTCCATTTTATGAACTCTTGCTCCTCCAGTCTGATTTCCTAGTTATAGGGAGCTCTGATAGTGGAGGCAGCCCCATCTTTATGATTTGGGACCATACTGTTCAGCCATAGTTCCTCTTCTCTGTTCAGGGCTTTCCCAGGTTTTTTGTTAGTGTTGGCATCCAGAGTTTCTCCTAACAGAGCTTTAATTTTGGTGATGACTTTGAGCGGATTGCAGCTTTCATTTCTGAAAAGTCTGTTATTCCTTTCCAGCCACAGCTTCCAACAAACAAACTTGGGGATCCAGAGCCAGCAGTTTTTGAGAAGGATATTTTTGGAGAGACCATACGGCGACAATTTGCTCCAGGATTGGAAAAGGGTTTGGATATTTCTCGGGAGATCGAAGTTATCTGCTTTTAGCATGAGGACTCCCCTCCAGACTTCTGATGCAAAGGGACAAGATAAGAACAAGTGATCAGCTGTTTCTTCCTCTGACTTACACAGATTACACCAGGATGGACCTTCCATTCCGCGTCTTCGGAGATTATCTCGAGTGAGGATGCTATTATGGGCTAAAGTCCAACAGAAGAAATCTATTTTGGGAAGAGAGGGGGAATCCCAAATAAAATTCCATTGAGCCGGGTTTGGAGGAGCGTTTGGAATGGCCATGATGCTTTTGTATCCTTCAGCAGCAGTATACGCGCCTGTGACGGATCCCCACCCACGCTTGTCTTTTGCTGAAGCTTTTACAGGGGCTTTCCCATGAAGCTTATTCAAAAGAACAGAGGCTTCACCCTCCAGCCAATGTGGAACCTCCCCTAGGTGCCAGCTTTCCCAAAGACCAGCCTCCGACCAAGAGGAGATATCCCAAAGAGTGTTCAGGTTGCGACCTTGCATCCAGTTTCTGATATTGGAAATTTCATCCTCCTGGATCATCGGTTGGTCACCTAAAATAGGATCCTCCCAAATTCTTATTTTTCGCCCATTACCTGGAATCCAATACAGCTTACGACTAAAATGATCCAAAGCTTTGAAGCAGAGACTAAAGACAGGAGAACCTTTAGAGGAGCGAGGCGGCTGGTCCAGACATCTGAGGCGCTTCCCATGGAAATATTTTCTCCACAGGACCTTCTTGCTCCAGCTAATTTTCCCAGAGACGATGTCCCAAAGCAGCTTGGTTCCCAAGGCCAGATTTTGAGTAGACAGATCGCGGATTTGTAATCCTCCTTCCTTGAAAGGTTTTTTTATTGTGTCCCATTTAACAAGGTGCAACCTTCTTTCATTGTTTTTCCCCCCTTCCCACAGGAAGCGTCTGAGCAGAACTTCCATCTTGTTGATAAAGGATTTCGGGGCCAAGAGGATAGAGTGCTGATACAACGGCAGACTTGAGAGGACCGCTTTCATCAAAACGATCTTCCCCGCGTTATTCAGCTAAGAAGCTCCCCAGGCATTGATTCTGGATTTGATCTTGTCCAGCAAGGGCGTCCAGTGGGCAACCTTGGAAGTGGTCCTGAAGATAGGGATCCCCAGGTATTTGAAGGAATCCCACTCCCAAGACCCTTCCATTTGGAGAATCCTTGCGATATCAAAAAGTTCCCTTGCTGTGCAATTCCAACTATAAACAGTGCTTTTAGTATAATTGATCTTGCTGCCCGAAACTTCTCTATAGCTGTCAAGCTCCTTCTTAAAGGATTTTGCAGAGTTTATGCTTGCCCCACCCAATAGAAGCGTATCATCAACAAATTGGGCATGGTTTATGTCTTTGGCCTGAAGAACCATTCTGAGACCAGGAAGAATTTGAGACTGGAGGTTATCATCCAGTTGGAAGCTGAGAACCGAGGCTTGGATCGCGTAGAGAAGAGGGGACAAAGGGCAACCTTGTCTGAGTCCCCTAGAAGCTTGAAAGAAATTGGAAGGACGCCCATTTACTAAAGGCGCAATCCAAGGGGAGACAATGCAGGCTTTTATCCAGTTAATGATAGCTGAAGAAAAGCCCATTTTATCCATTACCATAAACAGGAATTCATGCTTTACTCTGTCAAACGCATTTGCCAGGTCCAGCTTTATCACCATTCCTTTTTCCTTTCGGTGATAGCTTGAATGAACAGCTTCTTGCACCAGCACTATATTATCAAGAATTTTCCTCCCTTTGATGAAACCACCTTGATTTTCAGGAATAATGGCGGGAAGGATTTTTTTGAGGCGTTGGGCTATAATTTTGGTTATAAGCTTGTAGCTGGTGTTGCACAACGAAATAGGCCTAAATCTGCTGAAACTGGTTGCTCCTTTCTCCTTTGGAATCAAGGCCAAAAACGCTGAATTGATGCCACCTCCGATCTTGGCACATGATTGGGATTTCTTAACCATTCTCAGGAGGTCAGAATTGATTATATCCCAACAGGACAGGTAGAATCTAACTGGGAACCCATCCGGACCCGGAGCTTTGTCCGGTTCCATACTGTCCAAGGCTATTCTGAGATCATTCATGCTGATAGGGGCCATCAGCATAGCGTTGGTAGGATCTTGAACACAATTTGGGATCAAATTCATCGGATAGATCTGTGGATCCAAAGGGGGTTCGGCCGGGGCAGAGTAAAGATCTTTAAAGTAACTGTGAGCTGCCCGCTTTATTTCTTCAAAGTCTTTGACCACCACATCTTCATGGCGAATTTCTTTAACTGATTTGAATTGCTTGCGGGCTTCAGCGTGCTTGTGGAAAAAGCTGGTGTTTTTGTCCCCAGCTTGCAACCAGAGAGCTCTGGATTTCTGCCGCCAGAATTCTTCTTCTGCTCTGCTTGCTTTGTGAACTTCTTTTTGCAGGTCTATTTCTCTCTGAAGAAGGTCTTAGGTGACTTCAGAGTTTTCCATCGCCAGTTGGTGAATAGCTAGATTGTCCATGGCCGCTTTTATGTTGGAGGAGGGGGATTTCAGCATTCTTGCCCAGTCCTTGAGTCTTCTTTTGAGCCTCCTCAGCTTTTCTTCCCATACATAGAAGGGGGAGCCTTGTACTGGTCTTTTCCAGACTTCAGAAACCATCTCTTGGAACCCCTCATGCTGTAGCCATAATGAACTGAATCTGAAGGGAATGGGCCCAAGATTTTCTTCCGTGGAAAGTTCAAGAATAATGGGTTTGTGATCCGAGGTGCTGTTTGGCAATATTTTGGACGAAGCCGTGAGACCACAGGTCAAGAAAGAGGTTTGAACCAGAAAACGGTCTAACCGGGCAGCAATATGATTTGGACCCACTCTTTTGTTGGACCAAGTGAACTTCCCGGATGAGGGCTTGATATCCTCTAGATCCCATCCCAGAATGAGATCTTCTACCCATTCTCTTGCTGGGTCCCTGACCGGGGATCCTCCCCTTTTCTCATTTGCAGCAAGAGTAACATTCATATCCCCAGCTATGATAATGTTGTCAGGGTTATTCAGAGAGAGATAGGACGATATTGAATCCCAGCAAAGATTTTTCTCAGAAGGGAGAACAGGAGCATAAATATTAAACAAACTTACTTGATGACCGGAGTCTTTGTGGAGGAGCTTCGTGAATATCCAGTGGGTGGAGTTCTCTTTTTGAAGCAGGTCATAGATATTGCTGTCCCAGAAGGTAGCAATTCCTCCGGAGGCACCTCTTGCACTGACAGCACAGCCAATACCTTTTCGCCAGAAGGATTTGCTGGTGTTAAGGAGGAGATTTTCCTCCATCTTTGTCTCCTGGATAAGAAGGATTTCAGGCGAATGCATTCTGACTATATCTTTGAGGGCATCTTCTTTTAGCTTGCTGCCTAATCCTCTGCAATTCCAGGAGACGTACTTCATTATTTATTGGCTTGGGAAGCTGTGGCTCCTTTTGGAGCCGGGCCATGCTTGCGCCCAGACCTTGTGTTCATCATTCCCTTGAGAGTTTTTTGGGATCCTTGAAGAACATCCCTATAGGTTTTCTCCTCTCTTAGTTTCTTCTTGGATTTTCGCCCCCTGGATGACTTAATAGGGGTGGCTTGAGAGCTGTCTGACTCATCGGATCTTCCTTCTGAGTCTTCCTCTGATTCGGAGGCCAGGCTTATGTGATCTTCATTATCTTGGTTTCTTTCAGTGCCTCCTGGGGATGGGGGGGTGATTGTTTCAGTACCCATTCCTTTAGCTTCCTTCATTGGGTTTTTAGTTGCTTCTTGAGACTCGATGGATTCTGCATTCCCACCAGAGGAGGATCCCACTTTTGGATCTTCATTGTTCTTCAGGTTGGACTTCGACTTCTCCCCTGAACCAGAATTTTTCTTTTCTGTTGGTCTTGGGATAGCCTTTCCCCTTTTAATTTCTTTCCATCCCTCCTCGTTCTCCTTAGTCCCGACTTGAGTTTTGGGGCAGTTCCGTTGGAAGTGTCCGTGTTCATGACAGGACCTGCACTTGAACGGAAGTTGTTCGTAGTCCAGCATTTGATAGTGCTGCCATTCTCCCACAGTGATTTTAATGGCTTCTGGAAGCCCGATCTCTAAGTCCACCTCCACACAAATTCTTGCACAAGTGTATTGGCCTTTCGGATCTGCTTTGTCAATGAATCTGCCCAGGCCGTTCCCAATCTTTTGCAGGGACTGATAGCTCCAGCAGTGGATCGGAAGGTTGGGAAGCCTAACCCAGACTGGAACTTCCTTCGGAACATCTACTGAGGGATCAAAATCCGGGGTCCATTTATTTAGATACAGACCCTGGTTGCCCATGAAATACGGTCCATTCCTGAATACCAGATCCCGGTCTTCTTTGGAGGTGAACTCAAAAATGAAGAAACCTCTCCCTACTGGATAGCAGATCACACTGTTCTTCAACTGAGGCCTCCAGTTGCGTTGAATCCAGTCGTTTGTGGTTTTGGTAGAGGGCCAGTGCCCCATGAATTGCCCGACCAATCCTCTATCAGCAAGAGCAAGGGCTATTTTGATCGGCTGGTCTTCTTGCAGGGCTATCTCAGGCACTTCCTCGAGTTTTTTTATGAATTTAGGGATATCAGGGGCAGGGCGTTTCTTTCCTTTCTGCGCTAATAGCCTACGGAAAGCTTCTTCAGAGGTTAGAGGAGGGGTGGGAGAGGAATCCCCACCCCCAGGATCACCCATGGCTGCCTCGCAGGGGCGCAGTCAGGGATCCAAGGAGCCACTGCAGCCTTTTAACTCCCAGAAAAAATTCCTTTCGATGCTCAGAACAGCACCAGCAGCAGACTCCACGCAATGGACCAGGGAGGGAGCCGGATCAGCCGCGAAGGGCCGAGGCCGTCGACACGAACCCTAACAGAGCACGATTCTGTCTTCGCCTGCTCCGTCCGCTCGATCAAGCTAACTCCTTTCCGAAAAACCTCCTAATTTGCATATACACTTAATATATATCAACCACATTAATAAATATAATTATACTAAAATTTTAGTAAATAAATATTATACTATTTATTATTTATTATATCATAAATACTTTTAAATGTTGTTCAACCATATCTATTCTATCCTACATTAATATCAATGATGTCAGTTTAATTATTCTTCACTAGCTAAAATCAATATGATCCTAGTGGTTTTGATGTGAATTATTAATGTATTTAAAACATGCATAATGAGACATCAATGATCATAATACATTCTCTTGTTTTTAAGGCAATAATGCAATTGTGAGATGCGAAACATTATATATATGTGTAAAGTATAAATAGTTGATTTGTATGGGGTTGAGTTATGTTATAATATATGATTTTTAATTTATGATGAAAATATTGTATTAATCAAAATTTGTTTTGATCATTATTTAAGTATAATGATAATATTTTTAGGTTATTTATTCCTATAATTTTATTCTCAATATTTATTAGCTAAATTACTATCGTGAAAGACAAAAAGGTCTTTGGAGGTGTAGATTCTCCAAAAGACATGTAGATATAGCCAAAATTTACATTGCATTTCACACCCATTGTTAAGCAATAGTTGCAAGGGAAGTAAATACCATTTGTGTCTAATTTTACACTTTTATTGATGATATAATTTACAATAGAATTGTTCATTCTCAACAAATGAAATAAGCTAATAGTAGAGAAGGGTAGGTTCATATTGCTGATTCGACCAATAATGCTTCCCAACTTGCAATCCATATGCAAATATCTATGAACAAAGTGATGGATAATACACTGTGAATCTTCCCTTCCCAACTTGCAATCCATAGGCAGATCCACGAATAAAGTGATGGATAACAAACTATGAACCTTCTAATACCATCAAATCTTAGATGTTTTCTTCTTTGTCTAAAAACACTCTTGCATTAATTCATGCCTTTGCAACATCAAATCTTAAATGTTTTCTTGTTTATCTTAAAAAAACTCTTGCATTAATTCATGTCTTTGCAACATTATTTACTTATTTTACTAACCCCAAATTGTACTCAATTTTGATTTTTCCCTTGAAGTTGAGAATAACCATCTCCCACTCTTATGCCACAATCTTAACTAAACATCCGGGAAAATGTTTAAACTTTAGCCTCAACTTTATAAAATGAATTTTTAATTATGTAAGGCGATTGGGCACACTAAGGCAGTTGAAAAGTTGTACAAAACTTTAATCAAACTAGTTCCATCCTTTCGCTTTTAAATTTCTTAGAGTACTGTACCATACCCTTTTATATCATTTGGAGCATTTGGCGTTGAAGGAATTGTAAGATATTTGAGCACATTAGGGCGGATGTAAGGACTACAATGTTGGGGATTATGGCCTACTCCTCATAAATAGGTTCCAGGAAAAATGTTCAGAAACCGAGGAAGATTAAAAGACATGAATTGGGGCAAAAGTTTCCGGTTGGTTTTTTCGATGGCGCCTGTTCTAATAGACAATGTGGTTGTGGCATTTTGATAGTCACCGAGCTTGGATGCTGTTACCATTTTTAGTGGGAGGGAGGTAGTGGTACCAGTAACAGGGAAAAACTCATTGCATTCTGGGGCATTCTCTTCACTGCAAACTGGTTCAACATCAACAATCTACACGTGCATTCTGGGGCATTCTCTTCACTTCAAACTGGTTCAACATCTAACAATCTACACGTTTTCGAGGATTCTAAAGGCTCCATAGATTGGGTCAGGGGGCTCTGACGATTACACCGTCCCTTGTTGGAAAATTGGATGAAGTGCATTTGGACTATTGAGCGAACCTTTCGTCACATCTCCTTCAATAGCATCTACAAGGAGAAAAACCTTATCACATGTATGCTTTCAAAATGAGAAATTGTATCAGCTCTTAGGGTCATTCACTACGTTGCTTACAATCATGACCCTAGGACTGATTTTGGCAGTATACTTGCTTCCGAGTTCCTGCTCGTTTTGCTTTTCATTTCAGTTTGAACAATCATCAATATTTTTGCTCCTCTATTCCTCATTTTCAGTTTCATTTACATTATCCATGGTTGATCCATTTCTGCTGAAGGATTAGATTTTTGATAGGATAAGTTGTTTCAATTCCATGGCATACATCTGCAGTATTTTGATATGTATCTAGATCTACAGTATGATCTGAAAAGAGAAAGAACTATGTAACCTATACCCTTTTTTTATTATAAAAGTTAGCATTTTTTTCTTAGGAAAAAAAAAACTTCTTAGACACAAGTAGCACTGAGAAGAAGTCTACATCTTAGTCATTCTGTTTTAGTCATTCTGTTCGCAAAAGTGTTCAAACCTCCATTGTCAAACGAAAATTTCAGAAAAAAGTCCAATTAGCACAGTAGATGTTTGGATTGACTTTAGGAAAGTGTGTAGATTAAGAAACATTACATGGAACTCGGATAAGCAACAAAAACAATACTATAGATTAACAATGAAATAATTCGATATGGAAAAGCTGATTAGAAAGTTGCCTAATGTCGTGAAGGTCTCATTCGTTCTGATCTAACTATAACCAGTCGAACTTCTATGTGTGCCACCATGCGCTATACTCATAACAGTGGTAACTAATAGAAATATCATGTTCTTGTGGGGCTGCAAAGAAAATATGAGCGTTTATATATTTTAAATTATAAGTTTCCAGTTTCCAAGACATTATTGAAGTGTTAAATGAATTTTAATTAGTATGGATTCATTAAATGAATTATAATTAGTATGGAATCATTTTAATTTTGGATGGAGAGAAATTGAATCTTTTAAGATGTAATTTTTTTTGGTGTAGCATAATTTATAGACAAAATAAGGTTTTTTCAACAATTTTTGGTAGTACAAGTTCAAGTAAGATTGTGATTTTTTGTTATTTATAATACATTTTAAATATATAAATGGACTCAACACTTTGAAAAAACTACGAGACACTTGAATTCTATAGATTAAGCAATTTAAACTCAAGAGACACTTGAATTCTATAGATTAAGCAATTTAAACTTCAGTTTTAAAAAAAATTGGCAAATTTTGGTTAAAATTATCGAGAAAAAATGCCGTGAAAAAGATCATTTCATGTATAAGTTAGTCTACACCCATTTTTTGAAGTGTAACAATTTGAAAAAGATTTGTTTTTGTGGAGATTTGATTTCTCTAAAAAATTAATATATTCAAGATTAAAATAAATGTTTGATCGTTTTAATAATAATATTCATAATTATATAAATTTCACATCTCTATATTTATGTATAATATAAATATTGTATTTCTGTTAATGTTTTCTTATTATTTTAATGTTCATATATATGATAATAATTTTTTTATATATTTATTAATTAAATTTAAATATGATGTTTTGAAATGTGTGTGACCTAGGAAATCTCAGTTTTGAGGTATTGACATGTTTCACCTATGGCTTGAGTAGCTAGGACCAAAAAACATCTAAGCCTTCAAAATTCCTAAGGGCACCTCACCTAGGCCAGATGAGCTCCAACATGGCCACACGAGCTCTAGTATGGTTGAATTTTTGCCTAGAGTTTAGAACTGGTGATCTTTACACCATGGAATGCCTTAAAATAACACCCTGTCACCGTCTACTCTATGCCCTATGTGAAAAAAAAAATTGTTCAAACTAATAATTTTTTATATGTTTAGTAATTATATCTAAATATAATGGTTATGAATATGAATCATTATTTTAATTTATATCGTAAAATGAATCTTAATTTATACTTATTGTGGCCTAGAGATGCTCTCCAACCTAATATGATAGAGATGTTGTAATGTCGGGTTAAATAGGTGAAAATGAAACAAAACAAAATAAAACAAAATAAAAAAAGTATATTTATAATTATGATTAATAATTAATCCAATCCAGATCCATCTGCCAAGCCCACAAAATGGATTAAATCTCTTGAGATGTAAATCTCTTTTAATATAAAATGAAATTTTATCCCTTTCAGCGTTTGGTAGATTCAGAGCACGATGGATCTAGACCTAATTATATATATTTACATATATTTCACATCTCTTATGTATATAAATTTTTTATTATATATATTTATTAAATTAAATTTATTAAGTTGTCTGTATTTATTGGTTATATGAATCGTTATCATTTTAATTTATTTTAATTTTACAATTTTTTCCAAAAAAATAATTTGTATTTTTATTAAAAAAATAACAATATATAAATTATATTGAATTAGTTTGTATTTTTATTATTTTCATTTTTATTATATTAGAACTAATTCTTATGAGCTTCGAATTGAAACTAGATTGTTGTCTCCTCCCAAGGCCCCCTCGGATAATAGAATTTTTCAGCTTTGTGATACTAAGAGGGTGGAGGATGAAAAACACTTTCTTTTAGATTGTTTGGTGCTTACTCACATCCATTCTCATTTCCCTAACCTTTGTCACACTCCCAACCTTCTTGACTTGTTAAGTGATATAGTGATCTTAGCGTGCTTCTTTCCCTACCTTTTGAGCATAGAAATAAGATTCTAAAGAATTACAATTAGATTCTTCTTCTTCTTAAGGTACTATAGACTACATTGGTCTTAGTGGACATCATCAGCATCATCATCATCTCACTTGCCATTATATCATCTCTATAATATATTATAAAACAATTAAAAATAATAATAAAATTTAATTTAAAGTTTCATGAATTGAAATATAATATATGATTTTTATTTATTATTTTTAAAATAAAAAATCTCTCCAGATAAATATTTAATTATTAAAATCTTCATATCCTATCTTTGAATTAAACATATAACTTTTTTATAAAAAAATGCACATATTTGAAGCATATACTCTTTTTGATACTTCCTAATCCCCTATAAGATAGTGTAATAGATACAATAATCTTTTTCCTTCTCCAAGAAATGACCTTGAATCCAATATTGAAAGCATGTCCAATGATAGATCTTCTATTGTCCATATTTCCAACCCAATCTGAATCTGAATAACCTGTCAGTTTAACATCAAAAGAATCAGTATATTTAATGCCAAAATGTATGGTTAATTGAAGATACCTTAGGACACCTTTTGCTACCACCCAATGATTTTCAAAAACCATCATCAGGTCTAATCAGGTATGGTTGTAGTCAAATAAATCAAACTTCCAACTAGTTGTTTGTATAGTGTAGCATCCACCTCTTTAGAACCATCAACACATTGAAAGTTAACATTTTGTTGTATAGCCACTGAAGCAACGCTACACTGATCCATTCTGATTTTTTTCAACAATTCCCTTACATACTTTCCTTGAGTAACAAAAGTCTGGCCAATATCTCTCCATACTTCAAGACCCAAACAATAATGGAGTTCTCCAATGTCTTTCATTTCAAAAACATGTGACATCTGCACCTTAATTTCTTCGACCATTTCATCAAAATTTCCAGTAACAATTAAATCATCAACATATAAGGAAATCAACACAATCTTCCCCTTTGAATCAAATGAAATATACATTTTTGGATCATTTTTACTTCTCTTATAACCATGCTGTAAGAAGAAAGAGTCTATTTTCTCATACCAAGATCTGGGAGAATGTTTCAATCCATACAATGCCTTCTTTAATTTACAAACCAAGTGTTTCTTCTCCTTTTTAATTAACCCTCCACATTGTGTTAAATATACCTCTTCCTTCAACGCTCTATTTAGAAAAGCATATTTTACATCTAGCTGGTGTAAACTCCAATGATACTTTGTAGTTAGAGCTATTAACATCCTAATAGTATTTAACTTAGCTCTAGGAGAAAAGGTCTCCTTATAATCAATTCCTTTTTTTCTGAGTACCCTTTGGCCACCAACCTAGCATTATATTTGTCTACACTACCATATACTTTGAAATTAGGTTTATATAGCCATTTACAACCTATGGTCTCTTGTCCTTTTCGCAGTTCAACTAATTCCCAGGTTTTATTTTAAAATATGGACTCATACTCTTCTTTCATAGCTGACCTCCATTCATCATACTCATTTTCTTCATTATAATTCATGGGCTCAACAACATTTAAAATATTAGTCACAAGAGCATGATATTTGTACCTTGCATGTAAGTGAGTCTACCGTCTTGATCTCCTTGGTAGCGGACTTGCCTCAATTCTGTCTTGTGTGATTTATTGCTCACCTCTGAATGGATTTCGACTATTGAATGTATCCACATCGCTAGGTTCTTCTTTTTGCTGCTGCGGCTGCTGTAAATGACTGCCTTTGGCTTCATCACTGTTGTCATCAATCAGTGAAGGCATGTGCCACCCCTCATAACTTATGTCGTTATTCCCTTCATCAACCTCTTCATGGAAGATAACATCTCTACTTGCAAATACCTTGTGAGTAGATGGATTAAACATCTTATATGCTTTGAAACAAGAACAATACCCTAAAAATATGCATTTTATAGCTTTAGCATCTAATTTCTCCCTATATTCCTTATGAATGTGTGCAAAAGCTTTAGAACCAAATACTCTTAAGTGATGGACTGCAGGTTTAAAACCATACAAAGCCTCAAATTGAGTCTTGAGATTAAGAAACCTATTTGGACTTTTTTTCTTTAAGTAAACTGCAGTACTAATAGATTCTGCCCAAAAGCCATTAGGTAGCTTCTTACCTTTCATCATGTTACGTGCACACTCCACCAAAGTTCTTTTCTTTCTTGTTACAACCCCATTATGTTGTGGAGTGTGGGGTAATGTAAACTATTGTGCTATCCCATGATCTCTGCAATATTTGATGAAGTTTCCAAGCCTGTATTTCCCCCCTTGATCTGAGTGGATAATTTTAATGAATTTCCCTGTCTGCTTTTCAACCATGTTTATAAATTCTTTAAAATACTCGAAAGCATCACTTTTCCTTCTAAGAAAGTATACGTAGGTATATCTTGTGCAGTCATAATTAAATAACAAGAAATAATAAGCTTCACCTAAGGACCTTATCTACATGGGTCCACAAATGTCAATATGCACAAGTTGGAGTATATCTTTCTTTCTCCCAATTAAGCTGGAGAGAAATTGATCCCTGTGCATTTTTCCAAGTGCACAAACTTCACAATCAATCTGTTCATTTCTTAAAATAGGAAGCCCATCAACCATACCTTGTTTCCGCAGCAACAATAAGGCATGAAGGTTTATGTGGCCAAACCTTTGATGCCAAGGATTCTCTGTTGTCATAGTCATTGAAGTTAAAGCTTGATGTGGCATGCTTGTAACATTCAACATATACATGCCTCCAACTCATACCCATGATGTGACCTACTTCTGATGATCCAATAAATCCCTTAAAACATAGTATGTTTTGAAAAATTCTACCTTTAAATTATGATTTGTAATCATGGAGACAGAGATCAAATTCTTTTTAATACCAGGTACATACATGACACTTTAGATGTGCCTGATATTACTATTAGGCAATATCACAGGAATATCTCCATACCCTTTAATCTGATATGCTCTGTCATCCCCAAGGTAGATGTTAGCACCATTGCTGGTCTCCTTAAAAATTTTATACCAATATTTATTACCTATCATATGAGTGGATGCTCCAGAATCCACAAACCAAGTTTTAGCCTCATTGGTCTCAGCAAAAAGAGAAACATGAGACACAAATAATTTAAGATCACGATTCTGATCTTTGCATGTAAAATGCCCTGTATGTCTCTTATGTCTATGTATGGTTTCATTAGCCTTCTTTTTATAACAATCTCTAGCAATATGACGAGTTCTACCACAGTAAAAACACTTAATTCCTGAATCATTTCTAGCAAATGACACACCTTGAAATGGATTTTTCTGAGATGGACCACCACTTTTATGTCCTCCTCCTAGTTTCCCTTTGGATAACTTTTTCTTTGCCACCAATGCTAGATCTGCATTATGAGGCTTCAGTTTCATACACCTCCCTTCTTCATGCATCAAAGTCCCTGTCAACTCTTCAAAGGTGGGAGCTTTCTCGCTCGCCGCAAGTCCTGCAATGAACATACGATAATCATTTGTCATGCCATTTAAAGTAATCATGATGAGATCAATGTTAGACACTTTCTCTCCTATGTCACCCAACTTGTCTCTTAGTTCTTTGATCCGTGAGATGAATGCAACAAAAGATTCACTCTCCTCCATTCCAATGGAGAGAATCTTACTCCCATTCCAATGGAGAGAATCTTACTCTTCAGAAACAATAGAGGATTTGTATTTTTTGTTTCATACAAATCCTTGAGTGTCACCCAACTGTCATTAGCGGTTTTGCATTCTCGGATATGAGGGATTATGTTGTCTTCTACTGACATCTTCAACAACACCTTTGCTTTATTTTCCTTATTTTCCCAATCTTGAACTGATATGGCTATGGCACTACCCACTGCAATTGGATTTGCTTCATCCCCATTTTCAATTGTCCACACACTAGAACTATCGAGCAATGTCTCCAACTTGAACTTCTAGTTGGCGTAATTTGACCCATCGAACTTATTGTTTTTATTAAGGTACGTCTCTCCAATGTGATTATTCATTGTGACAAAACCAATTGATCTATGGATCCACCTACAGATCCTCTCGTAATCGATTTATGGGTCTAACTCCATATCCTCCAAGAACTGATCTACAAATCTACCTCATGATCCTCCAACAATCTATCTGTGGACCTAACTCCAGATCCAACAACAATCAATCTATGGATCCACCTTCAAATCCTCTAATAAAATGCTAGAGAGGACCACCAACACAGGTACATCTGGTCTTGGGCCACCTCTAACATGCACAAAACAACAATGCTAGTCAACCTTATTGCAGGTTGCATTGACCAAAATTCTCATAAGTGTCTCGGCATCAACGTAAGAGTAACACTGTTCACCAACATGATCAACACCCTTTCACTATGTACGGCCAATGTTGATTAGCACGACTTCTCCTTGTCGGGGTCGCACTGATCAGGCTTACTCAAAATATCAAAGTTCTATCACAAAAAAAATGTACGAGCTGCCAAGGCTTACATGCTCTCTAATCTCAACCACAAGAGCTCTCAACCACCAAGGCTCAATAGAGATCCAACTCAACCACCAAGTCTCTCAATCTAACCACTAAGGCTCTGATACCATGTTAAAAAATGGAAAGACAGATTAGAATGAAACTTACAAACTAAAGCTAGCAGCTCACAAGTGAGCAAGCTACACCTTGAGACTCCCCAAGCAGTACCGCTAATCATCAAATCAGAAATATATAAGTTTACATTCAATTTAGGGAGATCAAAATTATCTCGTAGAAAATAAGAACTAACTCTAATCTAAGACACATACACAACAGAAACAAACTTTCTCCATTAATTTTATCTAACATAAATAGTCACATTTTTTAAATGTTATAAATATTGATATAAAAATTAATATTGCTTAATATTTATAAATGATATTTATAAATAATTGAGTGTGGAGATTTTCTATTCCAAAATTTTGCTGCAAATTCAAAGAATGTTTTGTCATATTATAGAATAGCTACAAAATTTCTAAATACACCCATGAGAGATAATTCAAGGCATACAACAAAATAACCAAATCTCCAATCACATCGAATTAACTACCCCTTCATAAATTAACAAAACTAAGATAAGCTCAGTTAACCATCTTTTCAAAAACAAAATAGCTCAAAAATTTAGTAAAATTATGAAAAAAATTGGCAGAAACTTTTGAAAATCTTTGTTGCAGTTGTCAAACTTCATGATTTTAAGTATGGAAAGGGTTTTTATAGTGGTGAAACCATTTCTACAAAATTCAAACACTCCAACTAAATTTTTAATTTTTTTTTATCAAATTCCCAACCCAAAAAAGACTACCATAAACTGACATCCGGGTTATTTTGTTGCGTAGGTAACAAAACTACCCCGAGTTAAAAATATATCATTTTTCATGTTAAAACAACACAAATCACAAAGTGTGAGAGATGTCGCCTGTGTGTAGTCCGTCGAACCCAACCAGTTCTCGTGTTCAGTGTTCAGTCCCTCTCTTTTACAGTGCTGCTGAAATTTGTACAAATAACACGCCTAACGCCTCAACCATAACAGTACAAGAAACTCCTACCAGGTTGGCAAGCAAAGAAAGTGCAAGATCTCCTCGGTTACGGATCTCTCTTTAAAATTATACTTCCAAGGTACTGTAAGAACCAGTTGCAGGCCTCGCTAGGAAGGTGGGATTCTGTTGTCTGGCCATTATTACCACCACTTTCTCTTCTTCAATATCTTCACCTGACATATCATTGTGCACACCCGACTCAGTGGAAACGTTAATACCATGGCCATTATTCGGAGAATCGATGGTTTTCCAGTAAGAGTGAACTAATATTAACATAACCGCAACTATGATCAACATGGCAGCTAACCCACCGAACAGAAAAGGGTCAGGCCAACGACATTTAGCGTGGCAGGCAGTCACAGTCACGTTACTACTGTTATTGATCATGGAGTTAGATTGGCCAGACATGTAATGGGTCTCAACAGAATCAATGGCAGCTTATTTAGAAACTTAGATGACTTGAACTTAGAATCAATCTAGTTCAAGAAAACACAGAACAACTAACTACAAGGTTGGATTTGCCTCCGGATGTAAGGCAATGCTGAATATATAGCAAAACCTAGCTGATTTAGTTAAAGGGGACAAGACTTCTCATCACTAATTAGGATTATTTGCAGAAGCAATTACAGAGCTTATCCTGAAAATTATCTCATCCTATTCCGCCTTATCCATATGTAATATATTTTGGGTCGAAATCCATTATATTTGAGACGAGACTGGCATTAAAGGATTTAATGCTGGGTGGAATATAGGGTCATATCTCTACCTATTAAGTCAGCAAAAAAATTATAGATAGGGAGCAGAAAATAAGCGTTGAAGGAATGTTTCTGAGTCTAGGCCAAAGATTTTTTGCCAGTTCTTTTATTTACCATCATTCCCATCCAGCAAGTACGCTGGATTGTGGTGGTCTACTGAATGTTCCAACACTTCAAAAATAATTGCGCACTCCTACGTACGTGATGTCGTTGTGCCGAGGGTACAGTGGGGGCTGTATCAGGTAGTGGGGTTCTATCAGGTACAAATCCTCACCACCTAATCTCAACTGGGCTTTTAGAACTAAAGAAAAGGAAACTGGCAATGGTGTGAGTGGGCTATGTATATAATATGGCATATTTTTGTGGATACTACTAAAAGTCAAAGTCTATCCTTAAATTTATTAATGAGATCAGGGGCATCACGAAACATTAATGGTTGCTGGATTTTTCTTTTTCCTACACCAACAAAGGTTAGTGGATACTTCTTTTTGATAAAAACTGATATTATATTAGCTAAATGGCTCGGCTCTGCAGGTGAGTGGAGAGTGCCCAAGCACTATACACAATATGTAGTATATATAGGATTTCTCATAGTTAGGGTAGTTTCAACCACTCCCTAGATGATAGGATCTGAGATCTAAGATTAGAGTCTCAATCCTATCATCATCATAATAATAATCTAAGCTTAGTTTTTTCCATTAATTCTAACACTGCCACTTAATGGACAAAGGGTATTGAACAATAACATATGCCTGGTGGTCTAATCTTAGCTAGGCTTACAATTAAAACATGAAACAACTTGGTAACATAGGTTTTCATTTTTGTCTTCTAACAGCAGAGCCCATACTTGTTCATCTTGAATGGAGGCTTCATCTTCACTTTCCTCCCCATGAGGCATTGATATATCTTCACCTCATATCTTCCCTAATGATGGAAAGCTTTAATTTTTATTCTTGCCCTTCTTAAGATTGTGACAGGCTCCATAGGAGAATTTTCTCTCTCACTTTCTAGTGTCAACCATCTTAAAGTCAGCTATGATGTCTTCATCATTGATTGATGTAAAGTCCACACATACAAAAATATTAATGAGATCATCACAATTTAAATTTAAATTCTCTTGAGCTTTGTCTTATTCTGTGACGTCTTTGCAATCAGATTCATGTGGCTCGTCCAATTGATCTTCAACGCTTTGTTCCTCTTCACATCCTTCTTGAAAATCAACTCGTGTGTCTTCAATCTCAGGGTTTTGCACAACAGATCGTGCCTCTTGATTTTGGTGGTCATCAACAGAATCACATTGTTTTACTGAAATTTCTTCTGATTTGAACATACTACTCATACTAGTGCTTCCAAATGTCCACATTAAAAATTCATCATCATCAGAATAAAAAATATCTAAAAATAAAGACATGTTGTTAAAGTCCAGCTTATCTTGCTTCAAGATTCTTTTTCGGCTCCACATGGTCCTCTAACAAGCTCCAACAACCCCCATGAGGAAAACTTCTCCCTTTGGTAGCTATTCAACTGTAGAACCTTGTAGATTGTGGCTTTTCTGCCAGGTAGGTTTTAGTGCCCTCGGCTTTGGCGACGAGCAACAAAATGACCTCTCACAAGCTAGAAACTCAATCAATATCTAATTTTGATGCACATATTTCTAAAGATGGGTTCAAATCAGCAAGGACTTTTTGCGTTTTCATTGTGGCATATAATAACTTAGAAGAAAATTTATCCAAATGATTTTGGGATCTCCACAACCTGCAACTTCTAACATTCTCACACAATAAAAAAAAAATTCCAAATCTGCTAGATGATGCTGACAGCAATACCGAATCATTGCTATCCAAACGCTCTCTCCGCAGCCTAAGAAAAAAGGACACAACAAACAATAAATCACTGGGGCACTCAGATCCGCAAAAAAGATCACTCGAATCATGCTGGCTCCTTGGAGCAACCATGATTCATCTCACGCAGCTACTTACAGATCAGGTTGCAGGCCTCTGAGGATCTCAGCCTCCAGGGAAGTCTCTCGTTCTCTTTCACCACTGTTCGAAACCACCGATCTACACAAGTGACGATCTGGTGCCCAGATCACACCTTAAATCCAATGCATTGCCCAGATTTAAATTCTTAAGAAGCCCTCAGTTGTGCGTTGCAACAATAGACTAAACCCCTGATGCTAGGAAAAAAAAACTTCAAATGACCACGTTGTTAGAGAAAAAATGGCTTCCTGCCACAATACTGAGCAGTAGTATTCACCATAGATGAAGTTTGCTGAGTGTATGATACCATTGTTTATTTGAAATCCATATGATTTGATGCAAGGCTTTACTCTCCAAACCACATCAACAAATTTGCAGTCATCCAAATTTTTGAATTTAACAAATGTAGTTACAGGGTAAACATTTTTTTTTTCTTTCTTCTTTTGTGGTGTAATAAGCATAGCCATACCTCCTATCACACAGTGCCCATCTCTTGCTAAACTAGGCCCACACTTCAACCAGGCGCAGGCCACAGCCCTTCACCTTCCAAAAAATTGTTGGTCTCAGTAACGTTGGAGTGGGGTTTGATCCCTCATGCACTTATGCCAAACCACAAATTGCAATCGAGGTTTGACTCCTCAGGAACTAATCCTAGAGATCATTGACAAAACAACATGCATGCATCCTCTGGGCACAAGTTCCATGATCCATGCTGAGAAGCGATGGTGTTGATCCACTGCTGAAAGGATCCATGTCAAATTTGCTACACCATGGGTAATCTCAGCTTCAACAAAAAAGAAGAGTTGCGATCTACCTCATCACCGATCCCCGATCTCCACTGTCCCCTGGTAATCAGCATTCACCGCCACAATGTGCTCCACAGATCCACTACTTTTGATCTGATCCTACCTCCTTCACGGCTAGGTTGAAGGCAACTCCATGCCGCCAATGCAGAAGATGCCAAACAGATTATTTAGATCTGCCACGTTGAAACAATCTCTACTGTCAACCTCCAGTGCGCCGAGGTCTCACTTTAGAAAAGGTATCAAAAGAAAACTTTGATCTACAAAAGAACTATTTCCGATCTCCTTGAAGAGCTGCTACAATCTCTTCACAGTAGAGGCAACCACACAACACACAAGCTCTGCCAAACAGATTATTTAGATCTGCCACGTTGAAACAATCTCTACTGTCAACCTCCAGTGCGCCGAGGTCTCACTTTAGAAAAGGTATCAAAAGAAAATTTTGATCTACAAATGAACTATTTCCGATCTCCTTGAAGGGCTGCTACAATCTCTCTCTTCACAGTAGAGGCAACCACACAACACACAAGCTTCTGATCTAGAGCTCTGATACCATGCTAAAAACTAATATTATATTAACTAAATGTCTCTCCAGGTAAGATAAGTGGAGAGTGCCCAAGCTCTACACACAATATGTATACAATTAGGAGAACAGCCTAATACATAGGCTTTCTCCCAATCAGGGTGGTTTCAACCACTCCCTAGATAGTAAGATCTAAAATCTAAAATTAGACTCGGAATCCTATCATCATGATAACAGTAATCTAAGTTCAATTTTCTCCATTAATTCCAACTCTTTTTCCTGCCCAACCTTATGATGCACACTCTTGACTATTATGTTTAGAACATCTTTAATTGCTTGTAAGTGAAATTTTGACCTAAGATTTTCAATTTCCCTTCATTATTATACGAGTTTCAAAGAGATAATTCGTGGAATTTTGACATGATACAAATTCATTATACCACGATGTGAACCAATTTTCCAATAACTTCAAGTAATACCAAAAAGGTTTTTTAATTTTCTTACAAATTCATTATACCAAGATGTGAATCAATTTTCTAGCAAATTCAGCTAATACCAAAAAATTTTACACCTAAACATATGCTTAGTACTCAATGGAATATGGATTGAGAGTTTAAAGTGCTAATTGTCGATTTAAATGTTTTTATTAAGAACTATATAAAAATCCAATTATATCTATCTATATATAAAATAAATAAATAGATTAAAATTTGTTATTGTATAAACCATTTTAATTAAAAAATGATATTAAAAATTTGAAATGAATGGTGAATATCTCCCTTTCAAATTCCAACACCTTAATTTATAATTAGCATTTTCAAATAGGTTGTAAGCATTATACACATCTCATTACTCACGAGCCATTTAGAAAAGAGGAAAGGTAACCAGATATGTATCTAATTTCTAGTATTTTAAATTTGATATTCATTATTTCCTTGTTTTTTTTCATAAAACACTTATACTGATCATTATTATACCTTTTAGTGTGAAGAATTAAAATTCTCTTGATTGTTCGATAACCCCTTTTCCTTCCCTATTCATGTGCTTTTTTTTAAAAGGATGATGTGTTGTTTGCAACATTGTTTTTGGTTTGATTGGAGCATTCTAGACAATCTTAAACATTTGCCTACAACTTCATAGATAACTCATAGCTTCCATTTTGTGGAGATTATTTTTTAATATATTTATGGATCCCATATTTCATGATTGTTTATACTTATGTTCATTATGGAAGTCTTTTTCTATTGCCACGAAGAAAGGCTATTTATTATGTTCATTATGGAAATCTTTTTCTATTTCCATGAAGAAAGGCTATTTATTATGAGTTTGTTTGCACTTAATTATTATCAAGGTTTATTGTCAAAGTTGATTGTATGCATGTCTTACTTGCATTTTAGGGGGACTATTTGTAATGCTTCGCAAATTGTTTTACCTCACATCTTGCCAAAGTGCATCTTGTTGGTATACTATTTATATGGTTAGTCATGTGAGCACAAATTTACTTTATATTTGTACCCTAAGTAAATTTTATTAAGGGTGGATGTTGGTGTGAATAACCCACCTTGTTAGTTATTCTTGACTTAGTGGACATTTAATTTATACACGTATATTTAACCTCACATTGTCCTCATTGGCAAGGTGGTGAGAGGGCTAGTTGTCATCCATCATAATATGGTTAGTGGACCTCATCTATGAGGTGATTAGTGACTTTAATGAGTTAGTTATGTCATATAATGGATCTTGTTTCATTGCTTCATTAAATGAAATAGTGGGGAGGGATGCACACCTAGTACAATGACCATTTTATCCATGGGATGTCTTCCTCTTTGAGGGTTTTACCATTTAAGTAATCGCTTTAATTTTTTTCTTTCTAATATGAGTTAGTGCTTAAGGTGTTCTACATTATGTGGCTTTAAGAGGAAATGTAGTATACCTATGGGGAGTAATATGGGGTACCTAGGGAGGTACTACAGGGGAAGAATGATCAACATGAATATTAGTGGTTGGGCCCACCTCTTCCACTAAATCAACAATTCTTTATCTTCTTAGTAAATTTTCAATGATTTTTTGGGTCCCAAATATCTGGGGTTATTTTGGGGCCCTAAACAATGGTTTTTTGGTGATTCACGGGGATAGGGATTGCCATTATATGCTCTAACCCTCGCCAAAAGTTGTAATCCTTGGGGTATTTCTTTCCAATGTGATATTGTGTGCCCAAAATAGACATTGTATGCAAAACTTGTACCCTCGAAAGGTAATGTGCCAACTAGTCACCTAGGGGCCCGCAAAGTTTTTGGCCTCTTGTAATAGCTTTTTGTGAATGAGTGTATCTTCCATCTCTCTCCCTTTCAATATAGCTACCACCAATTTGGCCAGTTTGTATTCTATAATGTTTTTCTATTATATTTTTCTACAAAAGTTGGGTTTTCACTATATTACTATGATATCCACTATATTTCTCCACATTTGTTCCATTTCCTTTTCCACCTTTAATTTCATTCCTTGTACAACCCAAATCAATGGTATCAAAGCAATATGCTCTTTGTTGTTTCCCAATGTAGGTCCCCAATGAGGTCAGGGTACATCGAGTTGGGTCTTGACCTAGTTTCACTTGGGAATGATTGCTCTCACTAACCCAAGCAATGTCCCATGGTGGAAGAAAAGAGAGATGATGGAGTAAGATATCATATCAAGTTGTCACTTGAGGAAACACTCACATGATAGAGTAATGAGATTATGGGAAAAATTTCCTATATCCTTTAATGACTACCAATAGTGGTTATGGCACCTTCAACAACCAAAAATCTTGGAGGTGTGACACCCTTCAAGATACAAGCTAAATTTGAAATCCCCTTATTCGAAGGAAAACAAATGAAAATGCTTTGGAGAAATGATCAATTTGTTAGAGAGTTGTTACTTTGTCCAAAGTGTTTTTGACAATGATAAGATCACCTTCACATTCGTGAAATAACTTACCCATCTCAAAGATTGGTGGGAAGATTATTAGGAGAGATATACCGAAGACTAATATGCGATATTAAATGAAAGGCACACTTAGGTCACTTTGTTAATGCCCTCTTGTAGGAATTCTACCTGATAGGGAACTATGATAACTAGTACACAAGATGGACAACTCTAAAATAAGATAGAGACTAGATGGTTCTAAAATACACCAATATTTTCCATCCCTTCTACTCAAAGTTGGGTATCAAAGACCCTAAGTGAAACCTAGTTTTGAAGTACCATAGTGGCCTACATAGGTACATCAGAATGGAGATGAATTTCTTAGACATATCCTCACTAAGAGTCACTTGTTGATATGTTGTCAAAATTGAGTAGAAATTTAAGTAACAGAATCAACGAGAGTTTAGGTTTGAAAATGAAGTACAACATAACCTTGGAAAAGGTGGCCCTAACTTGTAGAACAAGGGACAAATAAAGGAGATGCAACCTCAAGAAAAACAACCTAATTTGCAAGAAAAGAAGGGTAATGGAAATTCAAAGAAGGACACTAGAAAGTGGTGTGAGTTCCATAAAAGCCCCTAGAAAAACACTGATGAATTTCATTTGGAAAAATCATTGCTGGCCAATATTAGAGAAAAAGAAGTAGACTTTGGCTTAGATTCTAATTTATAACACAATAAAGGAAATCTTATAATTGATGTAGAACCTAGTGCTACCATTGCAACCATAAATATTCAACTAGAAGAGTAGAGGAGCTTGAGGAGGGGGAGCACCTCTTCCATTCATATATATGGGTGATGAGCCTCATCATTGGGTAATTATATGGGCCTTAATTCACCTCCTAGCTTAGTCAAACCAACTTTTATCACAACTTATTACATGTTTTTTATTATGTTTTGTTTATGAGATGAGTTAGAGTTGGATATTATGCCTAGTAGACTAATATGCATTGAATGCAGGATTGAAGGAGAAAATCAAGGAATGTTTGCAAATACTAAGGTTAACACTCGAATGGGATAAGGGAGGCGGATTTTAGGAGGTAAATCCTGCTCATTTACTTATCCCCCATTCAAATATTCCTCCATCCCTCACACCAGCTCGGAGTGCAAGTAACAAAGCCATGAGGATTAGAAGACAACCGAGCAAGTGAGAGACAAGGAACTAGTTTATCTTGAGTTCAGGATTCGAGCCTCCCTGATTTTAAGGAATTAGTTGGGGAATTCATTTGTATATATAGAGAGGCCTATAGCCTCATTAGGATTCTTATTTTGGTTGTAAATCTCTAAGTTATTTTCGAGCTCCAGACTTGTGAAAGTTTTATTGAAGTAATTTTCTGTTTTGGTAATAAGAATGAGTTTTGTTTTGAGCCAGCACTAAGTTAGCTCAGAGGGCTGGAGCTCTTAGGTTAGGGCCCAACCCTAGCAACCAAGGCTCCTCTTTCTTGTATATGTATGCTTAGTGTAGTTTCATATCTTCATTTTTCATTTTCTTTTAGATGCATTTCCATTGCAAGTAGTGTAGATTAGATTGGTTGTTTATTAGTTTGCTTCCATTTGTGCCTTACTTTAGTAGCAAGTTAGTAGGGATAAAAGGAGCCACATAAGGTTGTCAGTAGGTGTCTCAGCCTCACTTCCTCCCTCTCGGATCATGACTTGAGGAAGGGACCCTTAAGCAGCCCCAAAAACATAGATTTCTATTTCTTTTATGAGCTTTGGAGGTTGTTGTCTTTAAATTACTATTTGGTTAGTTTTGCAAGGTAGGACTCCATTGCCATATTTTTCATCTTCATTTTTGTAGTAGATATCATCCAGTATTTCATTCCTTTCAACAACTTTCCTCATGCATAATGTAGGCAGTTAATTCATTAAATCAACTTTCCTAGTTTATGAGAATGTTTCTTGTTTACATGGATTTTTGGAAGATATACATTGTTTATGTAGAGCAGGTGCTTTAGGAGGAGAATAAGACTTCATAGCCAACAGCCACCTTCCACTCCATCCACCTGTTGATGCCTCGAAAATCGCTTCAACAACATCGGGGAAAACCACCCGGTCCGGACCTTAATGCAGCTCCTTTTCCGTTTGGTGTGGTGGCTTCGACTGGAAATAATGGGACCAGTTTCCCAATGATGAATAAAAAGGGGATGGATAAATGAGGGGGTTTTCTAATAAAATGGTAATGGATGAATGATTTAATCTAAAAGTAAAAATATGAATAACTATCATATCCCAGGAAATTTCTGTTTTTAGTGTAACGTGTGATAATCTTTATCCACAAACAAGCATATAGATGACTCTATTTGGTAAACAAAGAAATTCATTCATATGATAATTACTTTGTTCAAATAGTTGAATAAAGTAATCAATAAAACATTATTACACTTATCCTTTATATGTCACTAATACATATATGACTAAAAGAATAACATTCCTTAAACATCCAATAGTGAAAAGTATAAGGAGTGCTGCTGAAAACACATACATATATTCAATGATAGTAAGAGTAATCAAATGACAATTCACATAAAATAATGAAACAAGATCATAGATAATAGTACCATATGTGTTGTAAATCATTCCCGATATCAATCGCATTCAAATTCCTTTTTCCAACTTAGAGACACTTTCACATCAAGGAAATAGTGCACATCCCATAAAAGCTTTCTTCTTTAGAATTTGGAATATTGGCTGAGTCTTTATAAAAAATATACCAGAAGCACAATAGTGAAACTTCCAAGTTTGAGTCTTATAAAAAAACTGAGGACCCTTTCTAAATGCATGAAAGGGTCTATAAATACTAATTAAACTAACTAACTACAAAAATAAAATGCTATTTAATTGGTACAACTAAATCTTGAATATCTTCTCCATAGTAGGTTTGTTGGTAGTCGGCAGCATAATTCATCGTTTCAACTATTCTCCCTTTGATTTGAGTTGGCAGATTGCAAGCATCGGTTCCAATTCTAGAGGGAGGCCGAGACGAGAATGGAGTTGAGCTGAGTATGTGGCATCATGCATTTCGGGAATGATACAACCGATCACATCGGTTAAACATTTGAGGGTGGCCCTTTGACTGTATGGTTTTACTAAGAAAAACCAATAGGTATCCCAAGTTAAACTTTAGATGCCAGCGATTAATCTTCCATTCTTTTCCAACTTTTGATTGCATGCTTGCTCCAATGTCTTAGCTAACAGCAATTTACCTGAGATACATTGTGAAATCATGTTAGACAGATAAAGAGTGTTATTGATTAACTCAATTAAGTTATTTGTAGATAATCTACATCTGGAAACCTCTCTCTCTGCTTTCATCAACTGTGACTGCCATTCTAAGAACAGGATCTCCTTGTGTGATTCTAGTATTTTGGGTAGATTCGCTGCCTGCCCCTCATTAATTTCTTGCCAAGCAAGAAAATTTGTCAGAGTCTCATTGGCCTGTTCCAAATCTTGCCTAGCATCAACTAATTTGTCAACTATTGATGTCGTTATATCACAAAGGGGCTTAACCAGAGAAATTTTATGACATAACAGTCTTAATTGTGTCACCAATGCCTTGTTAATTTGTAGCGCTTCGGATCTGAAATCGGCAGGTTATGGAAGACTCTTGAACTTCTCTATTTGAAGTGACAGTTGAGCGATTTGCTCATCTTTCATTTTCATCATTAGTTCATTCATCGTCTTTAACCTGGCCAATGCTTCTGATAATTCTTTCTACTTGTGTATTACGCTTGTGTCTATTCTCTGTTTTTCTTCAAGCAATTGATTACTCAATTGATTGTTTAATTGTTGTTGTGTTGATAATTTTTGTTCCAACTATTTAATTTTTTGTTGTGCTTTGGACACCTGTGTTTGCAGCAAAACAATTGCTTGGTCCTTTTCTTTAAGTAGATTACTCACTTCTGATGCCTTGTCCATAGTGGCTGTCGAATAAGATCTGACATACTAAGAAAGCTTCATTAGGTCATCAGAAGGGTCAAACTCTTCTTTCCACACTACATTAGCTATCTCTATTTGCTCTGGAAATAGGGAAGTCTTCTCCTTTTCCGTTGTCTTTTCACTACAGCCCTGTGTTTTTTATTGTAAAAGACATCTAATGGAGGTATGTCCTCCACCTGCAAAATAATTTGATCGGAGGGATCCTTTGGAATCATTTCTAAATCTGTGCTAGGGGGTAGGCCACTGGTTCCTTCATTCAGAACCTTTATTAACACTGTATTTTGTCCATCTGTTACTTTGGGTGTATTGGAACCTTTTGGACCTTCTAGATTTCTTATAATGGAGTCAAATTGGTGCCATTCATGGAGTAGTTTAGGACCAATCTGGGTATCCACATTGATATTTTCATTGCCCTTATCCTGCTCCTTTTTCTGCTCTTCCTCGTGCCCTTTTTCCTGCTCTTTCTCTTGCTCTTTCTCCTTCTCTTTCTCGAGAATCTTTGATACAGCAGGAGGTTTGTCAATGAATTGTTGTTCAGGCTCGCTTGATTGTGTTGTCGGGGCAGTAGCTAATAAGTCCAGAGGTAGAGTTTGCAACCTCTGTTCTCTGAGATTATTAAATTCAACTAGCCCTTCATCGTTATATCTCATTTTGGCCAGTGCTTGTACCTGGAATAATGACTCTTCCGAACAGAACAAGTCATCAAAATCATCTTCATTATGATCAAACCTTGTAAGTTTGGCATGTTCAAGAACATTATAGACCACCTTCCTCGGATCGAATTGCCTATTAGGAATGGTTGCAAGGTTGAGCATGTTTCTTTTCTCTGCTTCCTTCTCCACATGCTTGTAGTCATGCAAAGTATAAACACAACATCTCAAAGGAAAGGTAGGCCAAGCCTGCTGTTTTGAAATCCTAAGAGTCTTGGATGTTCCCGTGGTTGTAATTTGATAGGCTAATTCTCGGGCTAACAGGTTGTCAGGTATGTACAAAGGAAGGACATGAGGTCTTGCAAGGCTACCGAAAACCCTTATGTATGTGAACTTATCCTCCCCAAACCAGTTTCCTAGAGCGGTTAGGTCAATCTCTGCTTGTGAAGAAATCTTTGGGGCAGGCTTATCAAAAATGGCATAGTAATTAGGCAACATAAAACCATTATAGATTTGGTATAGGTGGTCCTTATAGTGCGCTTTCAATAGCTTTTGGTGATAAATGTGAATTGGCATGGGGTCTTGTGGAATCCATCTCAACCCTAGTACAGAAAATTCAGACTTGAAACAAAGAGTATCTAAAATATAAGCACTAAAATAAAATGGAGGAATAGACCTATCGGTCACGCGAGTTTTATTTTTAAAGTCAAGAATTGCAGTGGCTAATTTATTTGACAATATATTTCCCCAATCCATTATCTCACTGTTAACTGTCACTTCCATTAAAGGAACCATTTCAATAGTGAATTTTGCAGAATCATGTAATCCCCAAATTCTACACATCATTGCCCCGACGTAACAGTAAGGAGAAAATAATGAATCTACAAACTACTTACCTGAAGATTCATGTTTGTACCTTGCGGGGTTCTGTCTCTATTCCTGAATTGGGGCCAATTCAGTTTCATTCTCACTTGTGAACTTCTCAAGAAATGCTTTATTGTATTTCTTTTGCGGTTCAGGCAAGTGATACATTTTCCTTAAATCATCAGGTTGGAATGAGCCGAAGACTCTTCCGTCGACTGTGCAAAATGTTCTGTTTAAAATAGGGATTTCCTCTACTACCCATTGCACTACATCTGTATAAGGAAGAATTTTTTCACAAGCTGCTATTTGGTGTAGATATGAGTCAACTAAATCCTTCAGGGAAGCCTCTGATTTTCTAGTTGGATCTGAGGTAGCTTGCACTGATACTATTTCAGGCTGTTTTGCTTCAATTAGATTATATATTCTTTGCCAGCTTGTGTTTCCAAGGCCAAGACACGTAGTGTGTGAAATCAATCCCTTCTTGCTTGGTCCTGGATCAGTGGTGGATTGCCCTATTATTGCGGGAGCTGATGCTGCCGCAAATCCCTTGGATTTCTTTCCCATTTGGCTTGAACTTGTTGTTTCGGTGGAGCTCTGCCCAAGGAATAAAATGAATGTAATACAGAGAATAGGTGGTGTGAGCCAATATGAAAGAGTTATATCAATTAACGAGTAATGAAAGATTAAAATAATGCTGCCGCAGATACAATCTCAGGGGAGATCTCAACATAACTGCTTCATTAATTGGCCGCTTAACCTGTCAATCATTTTAAATACCCATTATATCGTTTATATGCTGAATGATTCATTCAATCATGGCTTGAGTTTTTTGGTGGATAATCACAAGTAAATTGCTATCGGGAACGGGAAGGCTTTTAATAATAATCTAAAATAATGCATGCAAGCCTTTTCAATCTATTTTGAAACTCGCACCTTGATTTATCAGATCGCAATCGGAGATGTGCTTGGGTCGTAATATTTATGTTATTGCAAAATCCCCGATCCCCGATGGCGACACACCTTATCGCATCGGGAGATTTTAAAGGTGTCTTAACATGTGGTGCGTTACATCCCCAATTGCCGATAGCGATTTCGCATCGGAGAAATAGTGGGAGGGCCTTTTGCTATATTTGCTTGCCTTTCTCGATAACCGATAGTTATTCACTTTTTGGATTGGGGTAAATCAATGGGTCTTTGCATTATGTTTTCCTTGTTGTTGCGATATGCGATCTTGTGATCGCTTTATCACAATAATAAAGAATTACATATTTATTTCATAAGACCGATTTCATATTTGTTCAAAAGGTTTATAATATATCGTTTCCTTTAGACCTTTTCATGAAGGATGAGTTGATACCAATTTTATTCACACATCTATGTTTAAAAGGGACCCATTTCATATTATAGTTAAAAAGAAAAAATTTATGAAATGGGGGGTTGTTGTACAACACAACAATTGTCGATTCACTGGGAGAAACAATTATCTCTGAAAGATACTGAAATACTTAAACTTTATTTATATAGAAATGTTATCAAAGAGGAGGATTATAATATAATTAGGTATACATAAATTTTGAATCTAATAATAGTTATTTTTTCTATTTTCTTCTCTTGTTAAAATTAAATACATTCTACGTTTTAAACTAGCCTTAATTGGTTGATAATGATAAAACAAAGAAGCTTTCCAACTTAGCTTTATAATGACTCCTTTGTCATAGGTAGAGCCTCTGCTGCCAGCAAACATTTATAGTCTCGACAGGGATACCTTTTAACCATTTAATCGTCCATTATCCCATTCATTTCAGAGTATAATTAAAAGAATGAATCCAAAAATATGCCTTCATATTTTGTATCTCTTTTCTTTTTTCTTATTTTGCAAGATAAAAAGCCATTGTCCTGGTTTGGTGGCCAGCTGTTTGACAATGCCATTCACTGGTTGTAATTTAACTGAACAAGTTGGCTCGTGATAAGACCCCTTGTCTTATAATTATAAGCCATTACCTTGTTTTGGTATGAATTTTTGATCATGTCAGTTGAAACTATTCCCCAATGATCATGGTAAGCAGGCTTGTAATAAGACCCCTTATCTTTTATATCAAACATATTTTAGAATTACACTCTGAGTAATCATAAACTTTGATTAATGGGATGAACAATTTTCTCCTTAAGAGAGCACGGATGACAGGGTAAGAATTGGAGATGCTAAGATTGAATCAGTTTCTTTTTTTATATTGATAACTGTTTTTGGCCATTTGAAAACATTAAAATGATTTACAGTATTTCTAAATCTTGAGAAGATTTCACAAAAATAAAATGGGGTTTCAGAATCTAAATATACCTAATTTCCTAGAAATTTTCCTTTTGTTTAAGGTTTCCATTTTAAAAGTAAATATCAAAATTATTTCTTTTGAGAAACTTTTTCAATATAGCAAAGGCCAATGGAAGATATCTTACAACTTTATTTTCCACTAACCCTAAAAACTATGAACACAAATTTTGCTGAAAATTGAATATTTACAAAAGGAGAAGGGGTTACCTCCTCAATTGAAATTTTTTTTCAAAATAAGGCCATTAACAGGAAGAGAATCTCTCTTACTTGATAGATTTTGCAATATGAAAGTAGAATGGCCTATCTTCTCATTGATTTGAAATGGTCCCAGCCACATTTTCTAGAATTTAGTGTGTTTTCCTTTATCCTTATGGGCTTTGTCCCATTTCAGAACTAGATCACCAACTTGTAATTGTTTTGAACTGGATGAAGTTGAATCAAAAGATGACTTGATAATTTGCTGATGTTTTGCATGTATAATTCTAGAATTTTCCCTTTCTTCTTCCAATTTTAAAATTTTATCATGTCTTAGTTGAATAGAAGATGAGGTACTTTCTTCAATAAACTACACTAAGGCTAGAGATGGAAGTAATAAATTGGTTGGTAGGACTGCTTCCTTCCCATATACAATATTAAATGGAGAAGTACCTATGAAAGCCTTCTGTGTTATTCTGTTAGCCCATAGTGCAAATATCAAAGATTTATGCCAGTTTTTATGATTCTGCTCAATATTTCGCTTAATGATTTTGATGAGATTTTTATTGGTGGATTTGCTAAACCATTACCTTGAGGATAGTAATTCGTAGAATATTTCAATTTAAACCCTCTTTTGATAGTGAAATCAAACATAAAATTTCTAGAGAAATAAGATGCATTATCGAAAACAAGAGTGTTTGGGACACCAAACCTGGTAATAATGAATTGATCTATGAACTCTATAATTACTTCAGATTTTGTTGTCTTCAGAGGAATTGCTTCAACCCACTTGGCAAAGTAATTAGTAGCAGTAAGGATATACTTATGTTGTTTGGATGACTGTGGAGTGATTTCCCCAATGATATCCAATCCCCATTGCTCGAAAGGTTGTTCAATGTTGACTGGTTGCAAAGGGAAAGCTAGTTTTCTCTGTCTTCCACTGGAGATTTGATAGCTTCGGAATTTCCTTACGTATTCGTGAGTATCTCTGAACAGGGTGGGCCAATAATATCCAGCATGAATGATCTTGTGGGCTATTGTATCAGCTCCAAAATGTCCTCTTGCTGGTTCGTCATGTAGCTCCTGCAAAACTTTTTGTGCTTCAGGTTTTTCTAGGCATCTTAATAAAATTGAATCATAATTCCGCCTAAAAATTACATCATCTACAATTATGAAGTTTTTCGCTTTTAATCTAATGGCACATTTGTTTTTATAGGAAAGATTAGAAGCTGCATATCCATTTTTTAAATAGAAAATCAAATCTTCATATTGTGATTCAGGATCTGTGATACTTATCTGATTGATTTCTTCAGTGTGTTATGTACCTTCTGGTTCTTGAATATTGGATGCTCCTACTAATAACCTGCAAAAACCTTAGCCTCTGACAATCTTTGCTGGCTTGATTTCTAAGTCATATTCTTGTAATGTTGTGACCCAATTCGCCCTTTTTTCTCCTAATTCCCTTTGAATTAGTAATTGTCTTACTACTGAAAAATGAACTATAACTTTTGTGTGAGCTTTTAAAAGGAAGGGTCTGTAGTGTTTGACAGCTTTGTACACAGCAAAGGCTTGCTTTTCAACTTCTGAATAATTAAGTTCAGCACGTTGAAGATTTGAACTGTAAAATTAAATTGGTGCCTCCATGTTTTGATCATTAATTTGAGTCAACACTGCTGCATAAGACGAGGTGGATGCGAGAGTATACAATATGAAATGATTTGAAAAATTGGGAGTGCTTAAAGCAAGGGCGTTAATTATTGATTGTTTAATAGAATAAAATGCCTCTTTTTCTACAGATCCCCATCTAAACACTGAATTTTTCTTAATCATTGTTTGAAATGGTAAAATAATCTGGGAAAAATCTGGAACGAATCTTTTAGCAAAGTTAATTTGACCCAAAAATGACTACATGGGTTTTTGTTGTGAGGGAATGGAATATCATAAATCTCTTTAATTCTATCTGGATCAATATGAATACCATCTTTGGAAATAATGAAGCCCAAGAACTTTCCTTGATTAAGAGAAAAAAAGGACTTTTTTGGATTGAGTGAGATACCATACCTTCTGCAGCATTCAAAGATTTGTTTTAAATCATGTAAATGATTAGACCTTTTCTTGGAAAATACAATAATATCATCTAAATAGACAACTACTATTTTATTGATCAATCATTTGAATGCTATATCCATTGCTCTTTGGAATGTAGTTCCTGCATTGATAAGTCCAAAAGGAATTTTTTGGTAAGCATAAGTTCCCCATTTAGTTCTGAAGGTAGTTTTAAGCCTATCATCAGGATGGACCAAAATCTGGTTATACCCTGAAAAACCATCTAAAACGGACATTAACTCAGAACCATCTACTGAATGGAGTATCTGCTCCATGGTAGGTAAAGGGAAGTTATCCTTTTGGCTTGCTTTATTAATATTTCTGAAATCTATACAAATCTTGATGTCACCATTTTTCTTTCTAACAGGCACCCTATTGGAGACCCAATTTGAATGTCGGACAGGAAAAGTGATCTTAGCCTTCAAGAGTTTATTTAGTTTGGTTTTTATTTGACTCTCTAGGTTAGGATGGATTTTTCTTAACTTCTGTTGGATTGGTTTTTGTTCAGAAAGCATTGGAATAGTATGTTGAATCATCGATGCATCGTATGTTTTCAAATCATCATATTTCCAAGCGAAGACATATTTATTTTTTCATAATAACCTAATGAATGTTGTTCTTTCTTCCAAAGAAAGCCCTAATCCCAAATTGATGTTTTGAGTTTTTTCCTCAGTACCTAGGTTTATCAATTCAAATCTTAAAGTGGAACTTTGGAGCTTTGAATTGGTCACTTGTTTAAACCTGTCTTTAATATCATAAAGATCTTCTAGCTTAGCCACTAGTTTTGGTATTAAGTTTTCTTCCTGCTTTTCCTTCATTTGAAGGTCATGATCACTTTCATCAATGATTTGATCATCGTAGCACTTGTCGGAAGTCAAGAAATTTAAAATGTCTTCGTCATGATTGAACACTCGCCAATTAGTGACATTGTCGAGAATTGATGGTCTAAAAATTAACTCTACTAAAAATTTGTCTGGGCTGTAATCTTCAGAAGGTAGGAGTTTAGAAGCAACATTAGCTAGCAAGTCTGCTGTTGCATTCTGGGATCTAGGGATAGGAGAAATATTGAATGCTAAAAATTGAGATATGAGTTCCTGCACCAAAGACTGATAGTGTTTGAGATGACTAGAAAGACAGTGAATTGTATTTCTAACTTGTTTTATGACAATTTCTGAATCACCAAACACTTTCAAATATTGAACTTTAAGACCAATAGCTTTATATAGTCCTTGAACTAAGGCCTCATATTCAGCTGTATTATTTGTGCATTCAAATTCCAATCTACATGATAACATAGATTTTTCTCCTTCAGGACTAACTAAAATACACCCTGCTCCTACACCTTCACTAGATTTAGACCCATCAAAGTATAGTGACCAAAATAAAGAATTATCAACAATTTTATTTACAGTTTTCTCAGCAATATTGACACATCTTGATCTATTGGTTTGTGAAAAATTTTCAATTTGGGATGTGAAATTATTTACTGAGAAAGGAGATGATTGGGCAGTGAAATTGCCAAAGAATGATTCGGAAGAGTAATTCCCCAAAATATTGTTATTAAATTTTATTGGTTGATTCTCCTGTTCAAATTCAGTGACAGTATGGGTCATATGTTTCTCCCGATCGATTTTGATTTGATTTGGCTTTCCTTTATAGGGTGCCACATATGGGACCAATCTGCAGAAATATAACTGTGGAGTTTTTCAGACCAATCCCTACTCAAGATTAAATCATAAAATTTAAGTATATCGGTAATTAAAATATCAATTCTCTGAACCACTCGTGGATCGGCTGATAACCTGATAGTTATGAAGTTGATTTTCCCTAAAACCTAGACCTTGGTTCTATCTAACTATACAATATGAATTGCAGACTTTTGGGGTTCAATGTTCATTTTGGAACAAACTGAAGCTCGCATTATATTAGAGGATGCCCCTGAGTCAATCAAACAGTTGTGTAGATTTCGATTATAGATCTCATAGGTCAAGAGGAAAGGGGGAGAATGGGAATTTGATCTGTCTCCAATTAAAACTGTATCAGTAGCTTCAATTCTACCAGAAGGTGGTTGAGCTGAATCATTTGCAGCTTTGGAGATCACAACATTAGGAAGAGGTGAAGAAGGTACTGCATCTAGTTCTTTAAGAAGTAATTTCTGCTAATGTTTGAGTTTGCTAAGTTCAAACCTAGTAATGTTTGCCTTTGTCTTATTCATATCATCAATAATATTGTAATCCATTGAATCCAATACTACCAACGTCTTAGATGTTGAAGGTACATTTGAGGATGATGGTTGATTTTGGGATGTTGTCGTCGCCGATTTCTTTGTGGGAACCTTTTGTTTTGTAGTAGTGGTACCTGCACTCCTTTTCTTTGAAATTGAATAAACGGATTCAGGAGTACCTTTACTCCTGGTAGTCACAGGGAAATCTTCATGTTCATTTTCTGTATCGGAGTTGGGTTAATTGAAGTCCCACATTCCATGGCATTCGACAACCTCCTCTTCTTCAGGTTCGTCGGATGGTAAGACTCTTTCATATTCTTCTTCCTCTTAAGGATCTGAGTCTGCATTAGATATAACATTTGGTGGTTTTGACTCAGGTTTCTTAAAATTTCTAAATGGCCCTTTTGTTGAAGTTTCTGCTACTTGTTTTTTGATTTCAACCATTTCATTTGACATTGTTTTGACGACCTTTTGTAGACCCTCCATATCATATGGATCTTTAGGGGTTTTCTTCTTTGAATCATCTTTAAAAGAAACTTTTTTGGATTTTCCATCTTCAAGAGCAACTTTCTTTTCTAAAGAAATAATGTGTTTCTCTATAGCAAGCGCTTCTTTCATGTTTTCAGCTAAAGTTGATTTTGCAGCTCTATCTACAAAAATGGCTATATTTGAAGGTAGGGCTGTTAAATACCATTCGCTTCTGATTTGCTCACTTGGCTTAGAGTCGGTTGGAATCTTATTCAAGAGTTTATTGGATCGGGAGTTTAATTCCTTGATAGGTTCTCTAGATTCTATCCTAAGATTCGAAAGATCATTGATTAATGTCGCTAAAGATCTATGATCGCCATACTTAGTGTGAAAATATTCTTGAAAAATGTTCCAGCTGGTAATGGAGCTAGAGGGTAGGGGAAAATACCAAGACCCAGCTGATCCTTGTAAAGTATAAGGGAAAAGCCTAACGACAACATCTTCCTCTGTTACTCCTTTTAGATTAACTGATATCATGAAATTGTTAATATGTTCTTTGGCTAATGTTAGAGCATATGGATTATTTCCGCAACCATTTCTCAGGAAAATCTGGTAATGGATGTAATGGTGCAGGCATAGTGACTACACCAGGACTATTCCATGGATTCTGAGCCATCGTAGATCTAATAATAATTGATATTGACGATGAAATTCCAGGTGTTTGGGGAGGAGTTGGTATTGAAGATTGAATAGGTTGGGATGTTGAAGCTGGTGATCCCTGCTGAACAACAATGTGTAATGGAGGAGTGGATGGTTGACTTTGCACTGGAGAGGATGAAATGGAGGATGATGAAGAAAAGTTCTCACTGTCCGATCCTTTAGTGTTCTTTTTATCCTTTTTCCTTTTCGGTAAAGGCAACTCAATAGGTTCAATATCGAGCTTTCCACTTTGAAGACTGGTGAGAGGGTGAGGTAGATTGAATTGTGAAGTCTCACTACCTTGAGATATTTCAGATTTTTGTGGTGATATCGAAAATCCTTAAAGTTTCTGGATGAGAGACTGAACTTCACGAGACTCGGGACTCAATCGATTTGGAGTATGATGGGATTGAGCAGTGGTAGTTGATTCCTCTTCTTCTCGTTTGAATACTAATGTTCCAGAATGCAAATGGGGGGTCTGAGTTGAGGTTGAGGGAGATTTACTCTCAGAATGGTCTATAGGTTTTGATTTACTCGCCATTCATAGTTCATGCCCTCCTTCTAACGCCAAAAATGTTGATGCCTCGAAAATCGCTACAACAACATTGGGGAAAACCACTGGGTCCGGACCTTAATGCAACTCCTTTTCTGTTTGGTGTGGTGGCTTCGACTGGAAATAATGGGACCAGTTTCCTAATGATGAATAAAAAATACATGGATAAATGAGGGGGTTTTCTAAAAAAATGGTAATGGATGAATGATTTAATCTAAAAGTAAAAATATGAATAACTATCCTATCCCAGGAAATTTTTGTTTTTAGTGTAATGTTTGATAACCTTTATCCACAAACAAGCATATAGATGACCCTATTTGGTAAACAAAGACATTCATTCATATAATAATTACTTTATTCAAATACTTGAATAAAGTAATCAATAAAACATTATTACACTTATCCTTTATATATCACCAATACATATATGACTAAAAGAATAACATTCCTTAAACATCCAATAGTGAAAAATATAAGGAGTGTTGTTGAAAACACATACATATATCCAATGATAGCAAGAGTAATCAAATGAAGATTCACATAAAAGAATGAAACAAGATCATAGATAATAGTACCAGATGTGTTGTAAATCATTCCCGATATCAATCGCAATCGAATTCCTTTTTCCAACTTAGAAACACTTTCACATCAAGGAAATAGTGCACATCCCATAAAAGCTTTCTTCGTTAGAATTTGGAATATTGGCCTAGTCTTTATAAAAAATATACTAGAAGCACAATAGGGCAACTTCCAGGTTTGAGTCTTATACAAAAACTGAGGACCCTTTCTAAATGCATGAAAGGGTCTATAAATACTAATTAAAGTAACTAACTACAAAAATAAAATGCTATTTAATTGGTACAACTAAATCTTGAATATCTTCTCAACAGCAGGCTTGTTGGTAGTTGGCAGCATGATTCATCATTTTGGCTATTCTCCTTTTGATTTGAGTTGGAAGATTGCAAGCATCAGTTTCAATTCTGGAGGGCGGCTGAGACGTGAATGGAGTTGAGCTCAATATGTGGCATCATGTATTTCGAGAATGATACAACCGATTGCATCAGCTAAACATTGGAGGGCGACCCTTTGACTGTATGGTTTTACTAAGAAAAACCAATAGGTATCCCAAGTTAAACTTTGGATGCCAGCGATTAATCTTCCATTCTTTTCCAACTCTTGATTGCATGCTTGCTCCAATGTCTTAGCTGACAGCAATTTACCTGGGGTACATTGTGAAATCATGTTAGACAGATAAAGAGTGTTATTGATTAACTCAATTAAGTTACTTGTAGATAATCTACATCTGGGAATCTCTCTCTTTGCTTTCATCAGTTGTGACTGTCATTCTAAGAACAAGATCTCCGTGTATGATTCTAGGATTTTGGGTAGATTTGCTGCATGCCCCTTACTGGTGTCTTCCCAAGCAAGAAAATTTGTCAGAGTCTCGTCGGCCTGTTCCAAATCTTGCCTAGCATCAACTGATTGTCAACTATTGATGTCTTTATATCACAAAGGGGCTCAACCAGAGAAATGTTATGACATAACAGTCTTAACTGTGTCACCAATGCCTTGTTAATTTGTAGCGCTTCGGATTTGAAATCGGTAGGTTGTGGAAGACTCTTGAACTTCTCTATTTGAAGTGACAACTGAGTGATTTTCTCATCTTTCGTTTTCATCATTAGTTCATTCATCGTCTTTAACCTGGCCAATGATTATGATAATTCTTTCTGCTTGTGTATTGCGTTTGAGTCTATTCTCTGTTTTTCTTCAAGCAATTTCTTATTCAATTGATTGTTTAATTGTTGCTGTGTTGATAATTGTTGTTCCAACTGTTCAATTTTGTATTGTGCTTCGGACACCTTTGTTTGCAACAAAATAATTTCTTGGTCCTTTTCTTTAAGTAGATTACTCACTTCCGATGCCTTGTCCATAGTGGCTACCGAATAAGCTTCGGCGTAATGAGAAAGCTTCATTAGGTCATCGGAAGGGTCAAACTCTTCATTCCAAACTACATTAGCTGTCTCTGTTTACTCTGGAAATAGGGAAGGTTGATCAAGTCTTCTCCTTTTCTATTGTCTTTTCACTACAGCCCTGTGTTTTGGACTGTAAAAGACATTTAATGGAGGTATGACCTCCACCTACAAAGAAATTTGATTGGAGGGATCTTTTGGAATCATTTCTAAATCTATGCTAGCGGGTAGGCCACTGGTTCCTTCATTTGGAACCTTTGGTGATGTTGTATCTTGTCCATATGTTACTTTGGGTGTATTGACACCTTTTGGACCTTCCAGATTGCTTATAATGGAGTTAAATTGCTGCCATTCTTGGAGTAGTTTAGGATCAATCTGGGTATCCACATTGATATTTTTGCTGCCCTTGTCCTGCTCCTTTTTCTGCTCTTCCTCATGCCCTTTCTCCTGCTCTTTCTCTTGCTCTTTCTCCTGCTCTTTCTCGAGAATCTTTGATATAGCAGGAGGTTTGTCAATGATTTTTTGTTCAGGCTTGCTTGATTGTGTTGTCGGGGCAGTAGCTAATAAGTCCAGAGGTAGAGTTTGCAACCTCTGTTCTCTGAGCTTATTGAATTCTACTAGCCCCTCATCGTTATATCTCATTTTGGCCAGTGCTTGTACATGGAATAATGACTCTGTCGAACAAAACAAGTCATCAAAATCATCTTCCTTATCATCAAACCTTGTAAGTTTGGCCTGTTCAAATACATTATAGATCATTTTCCTTGGATCGAATCGCCTATTAGGAATGGTTGCAAGGTTGAGCATGTTTCTTTTCTCTGCTTCCTTCTCCACATGATTGTAGTCATGCAAAGTATAAACACCACATCTCAAAGGAAAAGTAGGTCAAGCCTGTTTTTTTGAAATCCTAAGAGACTTGGATGTTCCTGCGGTTGTAATTTGATAGGCTAATTCTTGGGCTAACAGCTTGTCAGGTATGTACAGAGGAAGGACATGAGGTCTTGCAAGTTTACCAAAAATCCTTATGTATGTGAACTTATCCTCCCTAAACCAGTTTCCTAGAGTGGTTAGGTCAATCTTTGCTTGTGAAGAAATCTTTGGGGCATGCTTATCAAAAATGGCACGGTAAATAGGCAACATAAAACCATTACAGATTTGGTACAAATGGTCCTTATAGTGCGCTTTCCACAGCTTTTGGTGATAAATGTGAATTGGCATGGAGTCTTGTGGAGTCCATCTCCACCCTAGTACAGGAAATTCAGAGTTGAAACAAAGAGTATCTAAAATATAAGCACTAAAATAAAATGGAGGAATAGACCTATCAACCACGTGAGTTTTATTTCTAAACTCAAGCATTGTAGTGGCTAATTTATCTGACAATATATTTCCCCAATCCATTATCTCACTGCTAACTGTTGCTTCCATTAAAGGAACCATTTCAATAGTGAATTTTGCAGAATCATGTAATCCCCAAATTCTACACATCGTTGCCCCGGTGTAACAGTTAGGAGAACATAATGAATCTACAGAGTACTTACCTGAAGATTCATGTTTGTGCCTTGCAGGCTTCTGTCTCCATTCCCGAATTGGGGCTGATTCAGTTTCATTCTCACTTGTGAACTTCTCAAGAAATGCTTTATTGTATTTCTTTTGCGGTTCAGGCAAGTGATACATTTTCCTTAAATCATCAGGTTGGAATGAGCCGAAGACTCTTCCATCGACTGTGCAAAATGTTCTGTTTAAAACAAGGATTTCCTCTACTGCCTATCGCACTACATCTATATATGGAAGAATTTTTTCATGAGCTGCTACTCGGTGTAGATATGAGTTAGCTAAATCCTTCAGGGAAGCCTCTCTTTTCTAGTTGAATCTGTGGTAGCTTGCACTGGTACTGTTTCAGGCTCTTCTGCTTCAATTAGATTATATATGCTTTGCCAGCTTGTGTTTCCAAGGCTAAGACACGTAGTGTCTGAAATCAATCCCTTCTTTCTTGGTCCTGGATCAGTGGTGGATTGCCCTGTTACTATGGGAGCTAATGTTCCCACAAATCTCTTGGATTTCTTTCCCATTTGGCTTGAATTTGTTGTTTCGGCGGAGCTCTGCCCGAGGAATAAAATGAATGTAATACAGAGAATAGGTGGTGTGAGCCAATATGAAAGAGTTATATCAATTAACGAGTAATGAAATATTAGAATAATACTCCCGCAGATACAATCTCAGGGGAGATCTCGACATAACTGCTTCATTAATTGGCCACTTAACCTTTCAATCATTTTAAATACCCATCATATCATTTATATGCCGAATGATTCATTCAAGCATGGCTTGAGGTTTTTGGTGGATAATCACAAGCAAATTGCTATTGGGAATGGGAAGGCTTTTAATAATAATCTAAAATAATGCATGCAAGCCTTTTCAATCTATTTTGAAACTCGTGCCTTGCTTTATCGGATCGCAATCAGAGATGTGCTTGGGTTGTAATATTTATGTTATTGCAAAATCCCTGATCCCCGATGGCAATACACCTTATCACATCGGGAGATTTTAAAGGTGTCTTAACTTGTGGTGCGTTACATCCCCTATTTCCGATAGCGATATCGCATCGGAGAAATAGTGGGAAGACCTTTTGTTATATTTTCTTGCCTTTCTGATAACCGATAGCTATTCACTTTTCGGATCGGGTTAAATCAATGGGTCTTTGCATTATGTTTTCCTTGTTGTTGCGATATGCGATCTTGTAATCGCCTTATTGCAATAATAAAGAATTATATATTTATTTCATAAGACCGATTTCATATTTGTTCAAAAGGTTTATAATATATCGTTTCCTTTGGAACTTTTGATGAAGGATGAGTTGATACCAATTTTATTCACATATCTATGTTTAAAAGGGACCCATTTCATATTATAGTTAAAAAGAAAATTTTTATGAAATGGGAGGTTGTTTTACAGCACAACACCACCTTAGCCACCCCTTATTTTCACCATTACATTCAATAGTTTTCATCGTTTTTCATAGAAATTATTCCAAGCACATTGAGCGAATCCATCCATCTCCTATCTTTGTTGTTGACTTCTAAGTGATCCTAGACCCTCTCCCACTCCATTCCACCCATGAAACACCTTTCCTAAGTCTTCCACCATCTCCAACACCTCACATTTTTCTACTGACTATATCCTGTAGGTTTAGAGGGAATCCTGTAGGTTTCTAGTACATCCTATAGGTTTTCTTGAAATGACCCATTTTAAGGGCGAATTGAGGGAAAACCTCTAGGAAGTCACCAAAAGCCTCCCAAAGGTCTCCCATATCATCCAACCATCTCCTAACCCTTCCATCCATCCTCAAACATCCTTAATTCACCTGCCACATCACCAAAAGAAATTAATTTGCATACTTGATTTTTCATGAAAAGACAAAAAGGCAAAAACAGATTTAGTTCAGTCTCTTTACTTACACATTAGTGATGTTTGATGCTTCTTAGTTCTATAACTTAGATAGTAGCATTTGGTTCATGTTGATTTAGCATTTCTACAAAGCATATTTTCTTAACAATTAATTAGGAAATGGTGTGATTTAGCATTGAATTTCGGTCTTCTCCATTATTGCAGTAGAGTAGATTTCTCTTAGAGTAGATTTATTTTTCCTCCATCAAGAAATCAAGCTTCTTCTAACTCCGTAGAAGTATGGCTTGAAAATCCCAATGGTATCTCACCAGCTGAATAGTGACAATAGGTAGAACCATCACTTTTACTTGTGTATACAACACTGCCACCTCCAAGTTTGTACAAACCCTGAGTTGATAAAGTAACACTGGTAGCCCAGGAGTTGCAACATTCTTGTTGCAATATTGGCACTCATCACTTTTTGGCGCCATTGTCAGGGAGGTGTCTGAGTAAAATGTGATTACTGCTTTCTTTTCTTTTATTTCTTATCTCCAATATTATGTCATTTGTTTATTTCTAGAAAAGTAATTTAGTTGCTTCCTTTTTTTTCCATTTTCCATTTTCTCCTTTCTTTTCCATTTTGCAAGCAAGATTTCAATTCAGCAAGTAGCCTTTTCATTCAGTCAATAGTTTTCATTCAATCATCAATTTCAATGCTACAAAGTACTTTCCAAGTTTGAAAAAAAACACAAAACCAAACCAAAAACATTTCCTTTCATGCCTCATAGGAATAGGGATAACTTAGGGAAATTTTTACCAAATATCCCCACTGCATCAAATAGAAAACCTTCCATCTTCTTCGGTGGTTGTGAACTGGAGGAACCCTTAGCTGAGAAACCTGACATATCTAAAGAACCTACAGGGGAAGAAGAAGAAGAAGAACCCATTCCTACTGAACCAATGGATGAAAACGGAAATGATAGAGGGAATAGAGAGAGAGTTGAGGGTGCCTTTCCCATCAGGGAAACCAATGGGGACACTAAGATGAAAAATATAAGCCCCTCTGCCCTACCTCATTTCCATGGCTTGACCATAGAAGACCCCGCCACTTTCGTATTTGAGTTTTTTGTTATATTTTTAACCTATGACTATACATATGATGAGCAGAAGTTAAAACTATTTCCATCTACCCTCAAGGATGCAGAATTGCCCTAGTTCATGGGTTTACCTAGGGATAGCATCACAACTTGGGCTCAGATGCAAAAATCCCTTAACAACAAATATCAAGACTACTGTCGGTCAAAGGATACTAAAAGGGAAATTTTCAAGATGACCATAGGCAATGATGAATCCCTAGAATGAAGAATGATTATAGCTTAGTTACAACAGAACCAGGTGCACACTTGAACCTAAGTCACTAAAGTTGGTCCTACTTAAGGGAGTAAGGGAAGAACTTCTAAATTCCCTACACTTGTTAGCAGGATGAGGTATCTACCAATTACCCTATGAGGATATCAAGACTATCTTTAGAAACCATTCTAGGGCAGCTAGGAAAAAGGGTAGGGGTAGTCAACCTATGGTCAGTACATCCTCTTCCAACTCATCCATCAAGGGTGAAATTGGAAACATGCTAGAATATTTCAAAAGTGATATGTTGCAAACCCTTGCCTTGCAAATGGACATTATGCACATTAAGAGAAAGCAAGAGGAAGTAGAGAGAGCCTTGGCCATTTTTTGTCCTAGATGCACTAGAAGGCATCCTAGGAATGAATGTCCATTGAATTCTATTGAAATTTGCTTAGTCTGTGAAGAAAAACAATCCACAGACAAGTGACCTTCTTTGCCTAGACTCAAAGTTGTATATCAAGGAGCTGAAGGGGTCACTGAGCAGCTCTACTACATAAACCAGAGGAGACCTCATGGGCATAGACCATACTAGTAGGGCATGCAAGGGTTGTCCCATGCATATTACAGCCCCGACCAAACCACAACGATACCTTCTTGTGGACCCCCTTCTCATACTTCCTGGTCTACACCCCCTTCTTGGTTCTTTGCATCTCAGTATCACTCCCAGCTAGCCAGCTAGTCATTTCAACCATATGCTCTGCCACAACCTCAGTGGAATGCATGGCCCTAGGGTTGGAGGCCCCAATACAACAATGCTCCGGCCTTATTGCCTCCATTGCTTTCCCAACCATAGCTACTACGCTTTGCTCCACCTAAGAAAACCCTAGATGCCTACCCAGCCAAATCTGAACCTGAACAACAAATAGCCTCAACAAGTATACAGTGGAGAGACATCATATCCAGCTTATGCTATGGAAATCCAGGAGATTAACTTGAGATCTGGGAGAGTTCTCCTGGATAACCAACCTCCACCTCCACCTACAGAGGTTGAGGAAGGAAGATAGGAAAGCATTCTTAAAGTGAATCCACCCTTTCCTGAGAGATTAACCCAACCACTCCAACCTACCTCAGAAGAGAATGAACTTATGGGAGAATTGAAAAATCTATGTGTAAAGATTCCAATTCTCCAAGGAATAAAATATGTTCCTATTTACAATAAGTTGATTAAGGAGAAGTGCTTCAAGCATCTAGGGAGAAGAAAGAAGGGATGCCCCCACCATTAATGTCATTGGACACTTGTTTGACTTAATGTTGGGGCACATAATCTGTCTAAAATATTTGGACCCAGAAAGCCCTATAGTAGATGTGCACGTCAATGGCACCATCGTCCCACACACTTTGATCGACCTTAGGGAGGCCATTAATGTGATAACCAAGGACACCATGCTTAAGCTCAACCTCCAAGGTTTATTGAGGAAGACCACAATAGTTTTGTAACTTACAGATCGCTCCACAGTAATCCCTGAGGGGATTGTGGAGGATGTGATGGTCTCCATTGACTCTTGGGAGTACCCTGCAGATTTCATAGTTCTCTAGCCTAAGGCTAAGCTTACTCATTACCATCTCATCCTTGGGAAACCATGGTTGGCCAATGTCGGTGCTTACATTAGCTACAGAGCTAGGAATATGACCATCAAGAATGGGCATATGTCCAAGCAGTTAGTCCTATACCCTCCTTCTTAGCCATCTCTAGAGCATGATTTACCTTTGTGGTTGGAGGATGAGGAAGAAGATGAAATTTATTACACCCAAATTTATGCTTTAAAAACAACCACAGGAGGAGGACAACAAGACAAGGATGATTTGATTGAACACCTACTCCAAAGTCAAATTCCTAGCACATTGCCCTTAGAAGATGTAGTAAAAGAAACCCAGAACAATCATCCAATTGACCTATGCTTGGCCGATTCCAACCCCCTTCATGTCAAAACCATAGAATTTGGCCTTGAGAGAACCTTGAAAATCAATCCATCTCTTTCTGCTCTCCAGGAAGATAAGTTATGCAATATGCTAAAGAAAAATCTAGAAGCCTTCGCTTGGAGTTACAAAGAAATGAAGGGAGTACACTCCTCAGTGTGTACTCACCACATATACATCGAAGAGGGTTGCAAGACAGTCTGGCAACCCCAAAGGAGGATGAAGCCATCTCTTAAAGATATAGTCAAATAAGCACTGCAAAAACTGTTACATGCAACATTCATTTACCCTATCTTCGACAATGAGTGGGTCTCTCCTTTGCTGTTAGTTCTAAAGAAAAATGGTAAGTGGAGAGTTTTTGTTGATTACAAGGAGTTGAACAAAGCCACAAATAAGGACCATTTCCCTCTACCCTTCATTGACTAAGTGCTAGATGGCCTGGCAGTCCTAGATGGATTCAATAGGTACAACCAAATCCAGATCATCTCGGAAGACCACGATAAAACCACCTTCATTTGTCCTTGGTGTAATTTTGCCTATAGGGTCCTTCCTTTTGGCCTATGCAATGCTCCTACCACTTTTTAGAAAACATTCCTGAGTATTTTCACCGAGTTAGTGCATGATGCGGTGGAAATTTATATGGATTATTTTACAAGAGGCTCTGTCCAACCTAGGCAAAGTACTGCACAAATGCATTGAAATGAACCTATCTCTCAGTCACGAAAAATGTGAATTCTTGATGACTGAAGGGACCATGCTAGGTCATTCAATATCTCAACAAGGACTGCACGTGGACCCAAACAAAATAGCTATCATCCAAAGGGTCCCACCTCCCCAAAAGTAGAGAGATTTCAGAAGTTTCCTAGGGTTAGCTAGATACTACTGAAGGTTCATAAAGGACACCAACAAGTTGGCCTCTCCTTTATTTGGTTTTTTGGCCAAGGACTCTGAGTTTATATGGTCAAAAAGCTATCAAGAGGCCTTAGACACCCTAAAGAACAAGTTAACCGCTACATTGATTCTTAGAGGTAGAAATTGGGTCGTCGCCTTTCATATTCATGCTGATGCCTCACACAAAGCCATAGGAGAAGCCCAAAGTATTATAGATGAAAAATTGCCTTATGTTATCTACTTTATCAGTAAGAATTTGTAAAATCGGAACTAAATTACATAATGGCCGAAAAGGAACTCCTTGTTGTTTTGCATTCATTGAACAAATTTAGGCATTATATTACAGGCTATCAAACATTTGTGCATACTAACCATGATGCAATCAAATATTTAATGAATAAACTAGATGTGAATGCTCGGATTATAAGATGATTTCTTTTATTACAACATTTTGATCTAACTATTGTTGATAAGCCTGGTAAGTAAAATGTTATTGCGGACTTTTTGTCCAAATCGAATTTGCTTGCAGGTGAAGAAGGAATGGTTGATGACCAGTTGCTGAACGAGCACTTATTTGCTATTTTAGTTCTCTTTCCATGGTTTGCTGACATAGCAAACTATTTGGTATCATCACAGTTCCCACCGAACTTGTCCTTCGAATAAAAGAGAAATATAGTAAGGAAGAGCACCCCCTTCACTTGGATTCGGGACAATCTCTTCAAACTTGGCCCAGATCAAATCTTGAGAAGGTGTGTTAGGGAGGAGAAAGTCTTTAACATCCTTTTGACCTGTCATGATGGGCCTTGTGGAGGCCACTTTGTAGCAAAGAGGACAACATTCAAAGTGTTACAAGAAGGCTATTATTAGCCCACTCTTCATCAGGATGTGAAATGATATACTAGTTAGTGTGATTGGTGCCAAAGGATGGGAAGGCCTACTCCAAGAGATGAAATTACTTTGCGGCCTCAAGTGACTTTCCAGCCATTTGACAAGTGGGACATGGACTTCATTGGGCCTATTGACCCTCCTTCTAAGAAAAAACAACACATTATTGTATGCACTGACTATTTGACTAAGTGGGATGAAACCAAGGCAATTAAGGTAACAACAGAGGAGAAGGTGGCTGAGTTCCTAAGGGACAATGTATTCTACAAATTTGGGTACCCTAGAGAGCTAGTCATAGACCAAGGCAGCCAGTTTACCTCCATCATGATTGAAGACTTGTTGAGCTAGCACAAGATCAAGCATAGAACCTCCACTCCCTATCATCCACAAGCCAATGGACAAGTGGAGGTGACCAACAAAGCAGTAGAGGGCATATTGACGAAAGTAGTAAGCAATAGTAGGAATGATTAGGCAGATAGACTAGTTGAGGCCACCTGGGCCTATAACACCACTCGGAAGGCCGCCACTAGATTCACACCCTATGAGCTAGTCTATGGGAAAAAGGCCTTGCTGTCCATTGAATTTCAATATAAAACATTAAGGATGGCAACCCAACTAGATCTAGATCTCAGCAGTGCACAAAAAGAGAGATTTCTCCAGCTGGATGGTTTGGATGAGTTTAGAATGTAGGCCCTCTTACATACAGAGGTAATTCAACTGTAGAGGAAGATATGGCATGATAAGAACATCAAGGAAAAGCAATTCCAAGAAGGTGATTGGGCTTTGTTATATGATTCTAGGTATAAAGACTACAAGGGCAAGTTATGGACAAGATGGCTAGGAGCTTATGTTGTAGAAAGATGCAATGATAAAGGTTCAGTGTAGGTTAGAACCATAGATGAAGAGGCCATTCCTTTACTTGTTAATGGACAACGATTGAAAATCTAGAAAAGACCTTTGTCAAGACAAGAGTTCATTGATGATATCAATAAAACAATGATGATAGTGGAGCAAGTTTTAGCTCCTACCTCATCAAATCACTGAGAGAAAAAAATAAAAAAATAAGGGCTCAGGTGAAAACCTCCACGAAGCACCTAAGTCCGACTATCGGGTTGAAAACCTCTTGGGGCGGCCCAATAGTGTCAATATAAACAAAAGGAGAAAAAATGAGAATAAAAGGATCCCTGGGTGAAAACCTCTCTTGAGGCACTAGGGAAAACAATTAGGATGAAAACCTCTCAGAAGCATCCTAGTTGTTTTCAAAAAAAGAAAAGGAAAAAGAAAGAAAAAATAAACGAGAAAAATCATGAAAATTTCTATTTTTATAGGTTAGCAAGAAGGATGATTAGAGAGAAAATGAGGATCACCAAGAGAGCTATTTCACTCACGTTTTATTTTTCCACTCATTTTCATTCATCACTCGACCATTTCTCTCATTTTTTTCCACTACTTTTCTTTAGTTTACAAGGGGACTATGTTTTTCATAGGATCCTTTGTAAACCTATAGGATCCCTTGAAAACCTACAGGATGATCCTGTAGGAATCACAGTGACCCAGAAATCCTATAGGAAGCATCCCTAAAGAAAAAATGACCTACTATGTAAATGAGATAGTGCCCCCTTCATCATCATTCCATCACCATACCTTACTCACCATCATTCCATCACCCTTGAATTCACCCTTAAAAACAAAATTAGTTTAAAAAAAAACTGACAATCTTCTAAAAGAAGGGAAACAGGGAGAAATAGAGAGAATCACTTGAGTATTCCTCATTCTCCACACTCCTAGTCTCTCTCTCCATCCATGTCACCACCCTCACAACCCCAGAAAAGTGTATGATTAAGAGTTCTATGGGAGAAGTGATGAGGCTCATCATTGAGTAATTATATGGGCCTTAATTGGCCTCAATTCACCTCCTAGCTTAGTCAAACCAGCTATTCTCACAAGTTATTGCATACTTTTGATTATATTTTGTTTATGAAATGAGTTAGAGTTAGATATTTGGCTTTGTGGTCTAATGTGCATGTAATGCAGGAATAAAGGATAAAAGGAAGGAAAGATGCAATTATAAAAGATAAAAGCAAGGAATTATGGCAAAGACCTTGGTAAAACTAGAATGGGACAAGGGAGAGTAATTATAGGAGGCAAATCCTCCTCATTTATTACCCCTCCATTCGAATATTTGTCCACCAGCTCAGAGTGCAAACAACCATCACTGTGAAGACTAGAAGACAGCCGAGCAAGTGAAAAGAACAGAAACCACTTTTTCTTGAGTTAGAGGCCAAGCCTCCCCAAAGGGAAGGAAGTCGTTAGGGACTTAAAATGTATAAATAGAGAGGCTTAGGACCTTAGTAGGATTCAGACTTCTATTGTAAAACTCTATTTTATTTCTGAGCTCCAAGAGACTTGTGATAGTTTGTTCTATAATCCATGGTTTTTATAATAAGAATGAGTTTTGTTTAAGCCAGCTCTGAGTTAACTCCGAGGGATGAAGCTCTTGGGCTAGGGCCAGACCCAAGTAGCCAAAGATCCTCTTTATTGTTCATGTATGCTAGCATAGAGCTTTGTTATATTTATTTGCTTAAGTAGTTTCATGGTTTTCTATTCATTTACTTAAATAGCCTTATGGTTTTCACTACTTATTTGCTTAAGTAGTTGCACTCCCATTACAACAATATAATGTAGATTATTCATGGTTTTGCTATTCATTTGCTTCAATAGCTGCATTTGTTATAGTGTACTTCCTTTTATGCCTTCTTTTATTTCACAGGTTAGTTAGGAGAAAAATATCACCATAAGGTTGTGCACAGGTGTCTCGGCCTCATCTCCTCCCTCTAGGAACATGACTTGAGGAAGAGACCCTTTAGTGGCCCCAAAAACACAGGTTTCTGGTTCTCGCAGGAGCTACGAAGTTCGCTGTCTAATGTAGTTATTTTTTCACTTGCACTTGTTCTCTCTGTCATTTTCATTTATAACTGCCTTCAACACGTTCCTCATGCATCACTTCCTCATCATGCGATCACCAACAAACCTTCATAATCACTGTTCGATTCATTATCTTCTCCAACTTTTGCTTCACGTGGAGTTCACCACTTGCTTTATGAGCTTTAATCTCCACTGTCTATCTGTCTCTTGATTTGACGGCTATCATGTCAGTTGATCACATTATGCACATTAAACCCCCACCATCTATCTGCCTCGCCTGATCCGACGACTATCACTTTACTTGATTGCCAACTAGCTTGGCTAATCTCCATAATTGATCAGCCCCTCCTGATCCAATGGCTATCATGAAATCTTGCGCAGATTAGTGCACGAAAGTTATCCGCCCGAGAGCACACGAGAAAAGTGGTTTTCTCGTGCTATGTGTCATGTAGTAAGGCTAATCGTCTGAAATTTTAAAATATAGCTTACAGGCTTGACATCGCGTGAGAAACTGCTTACCGCCTTAGAAACCTTCTCCATCATTTCTACATGTTTCACTTTCCCGTGATACGATCTTCGTCGTCCATCTCTTGACTTCACCCGCGCGATAGGATCTCAGCCATTCATCGCTCCTATTAACCTCATTCATCCATCCACTCACTTAATCCCTCGTGATATGATCTCCACCCTTCATTGCTTCATTAACCTCGTTCATCCATTTATTCGTTTAAGACCCCGTGATACAATCTCTGTCATTTATTGCTTCATTAAACTTGTTCATCCATTTATTCACTTAAGACCCCACAATACGATCTCTGCTCTTCATCGCTTCATTAACCTTGTTGATCCATTTACTCGCTTAAGACTCCACGATAATATATCCATCATCCATATTCTTCTCATTGATCGATCCAATGGTCCCTATGCGCTAGTACATCCTTACATCCTCCTTTCACCAATTTCAATCTCCGACTGCTTTTTCTACTTGAAAACCGATTTAGTTTAGTTTCTTTGCTTGCACCTTAGGATAGTTTGATGCTCTTTACTTCTACAACCTAGATAGCATCCTTAGGATTAGTGACTATTTTAGCAAATTTTTTCTTAGCATGGTTATTTAATTGGTTAGTTAGGTTATGGTATGGTTTAGAATTTCATGCTGTTTTCTTCAATACTGTAGTAGAAGTAGCTCTCCCTTAGGATAGATTTTCTCTTCTCCCATCAAAGAGTTAAGCTTCTTCTGACCCTATAGAAGTCTGGCTTGGAACCCCTAGGGTCTCTTGCCAGATGAGCAATGACAACAGGCATTACCTTCACTTTTACTTATGCATATAGCACTATCACCTCCAAGTTTGTAAGAACCCCGAGTTGATAAGTAAAGCTAGTAGCCCTGGGAGTTGCAGCATTCTTGTTGCAATAAATAGGCTCATCACTTTTTGGCACCGTTGCTGGGGATGTGCTAAGTAGAATGTGATTACTGTTTTCTTCTATTTCTAGTCTTCAACATTCTTTTCTTCTACTTCTTATCCTTAGTATTCTTCCTTTAGATTATTTCTACAAAAGTAATCTAGTTTCTTCCTTTCTTTCAGTTGTCATTATATGCTTTCCTTTCCATTCTGCAAGTACTTTCTAGCTTTGAAAAAATCTTACAAAAACCAACCCAAAAACATTTCCTTTCATGCCTTGTAGGAATAGGGACAATTTAGGTAAAATCTTGACAAATACCCCCACTGCATCCAACGGTCAACCTTCTCTCTTCTTTGGTGACTGTGAAGTGGAAGAACATTTAGGTGAGCAACCTTACATATTTGAAGAACCTACAAGAGAAGAAGAAGAGGAAGAACCCATTCCTACTGAATTGATATCTCGAAGCCAAAATGACAGGGGAGATAGAGAGAGAATTGAGAGTGCCTTCCCCATCAGGGAAACCAATGGGAACACTAAGATGAAGAATATAAGCCCCTCTACTCTACCTCATTTCCATAGCCTGACCATAGAGGACCATGGCACTTCCCTATTTGAGTTTTTTGTTATATGTCAAACCTATGACTATACAGATGATGAGAAAAAGTTAAAATTGCTTCCATCTACCCTTAAGGATGTAGCATTACATTGGTTCATGGGTTCACCTGGAGATAGCATCACAACTTGGGCTCAAATGAAACATAATTTTAACAACAAATATAGGGACTATTGTAGGTCAAAAGGATACTAAGGAAAAGATTTTCGGGATGATCATAGGCTAGGATGAATCCTTAGAAGACTATGAAGAAAGATTCCAGCTTAGTTACAAAAGGGCTAGGTGCACACTTGACCCTGAGTCACTAAAGCTGGTCCTGCTTAGAGGGGTAAGGGAGGTTCTTCTGGAAACTTTACATATGATAGCAGGAGGAGATGTCTACCAATTACCCTATGAGTATATTAAGACTGTCTTTAATAACCATTCTAGGGCAGCCAAGAAAAAGTGTAGGAGTAGTCAACCTATGGCGAGTACATCATCCTCTAACTTATCCGTCAAGGGTGAAATTGGAAATATGCTGGAAGATTTCAAAAGTGATATGTTGCAAACCCTTGACTTGCAATTGGACACCATGAAAATCAAAAGGAAGAAAGAGGAAGCAAAGAGAGCCTTGGCCATATTTTGTCCTAGATTCCCTAGGAGGCATGTTAGGAATGAATTTCCATTAAACTGTATTAATATTTTCTTAGTCTATGAAGAAAACCACTCCATAGACAAGTTCCTTTATTTACTTGTACCCAAAGATGTATATCAAGAAGCTGAAGGGGTCACTGAGTAGATTTGCTACAACAACCAAAGGAGTCCTACTGGGCCTAGACCATACTAGCAAGGCATGCAAGGGTCATCCCATGCATATTACAACCCCAACCAAACCATAGTTATACCTTCTTGGGGACCCCCTGCTCATTCTTCCTAGTCTACACCCCCTCCTTGGTCCTACGCACCTCAATATCAATCCCAGCCTGCCAGCCAGTCATTTAAACCTTATGTTCAACCACAACATCAGTGGAATACCCCACACCAGGGGTGGAGGCTACAATTTAACAATGTTACAGTCCTATTTCCTCCACCACCTACCCAACTACAACTCATGCACTCTACTCCACCGAAGCAACCACAGATGCTTGCCCATCCAAATCCAAACCCAAACAATAGGCAGGCTCAATAAACATTGTCGACTAGTTGGATTGCTTATTGATTAAACAATCAAGTACCACATTAATTGTCAACCTGGGAAACTCTTTTTATTCCAAAGGCTACCGCGTACTGTATGTACTTAATTCTAAAAGCATTAGAAACTATAGTATACGTGATTCTTACGCTAAGTTATCGCAGTACCGATAAATGAAAGTAATTAATTGAGATTATGAATCTGAAAAGCAAAGTGATGGATGCTTTGTTGGTAGAGGATCAGGACCCTATCCTCCAGGTGAGGACGTTCAGCACCTGCCCCTCTAACCAGATTGCTAATACACACTGCACTCTAATTCACTGGTGAAATATCCTTGCACAACTTCAAGCAATTAATGAAAAAGAGTACTAGCAAAATGAAAATACCAGAGGTAATGCTACAGAATCCAAATAGAGTATCAGCAGAAAGAAACTATCACACACTTACACACTTGACAGAAAAGTAAATGGGTGAATCTTGTGAGGAAGGTGGGCCCAGTCCCTCTCACAAGATTCCCCAGAACACAAAGGCTAGATTAAGTGCTCAGAACAATCTTCTATTCATCTGCCAAAAGATTCAAGTACAATAAAGTTCAGACTTGCTGATGTCTCTCAAAATCTCACTTACAGACCACAATCCCCCGCTTCTAATGTAGATGTATCCTCTTTATAGAGGAGACATCTATTACAATAGATTATTACAGTTCCTTCAGTTAACCCATTCTATCAAAAATAAGAATTACAGAACATTGTTACAACAGTATAATAATATATTCTTTCTTAGGTTCTGGCTGTCACACAGATGGTAACCGACTTCAACCATCTTCTTGGGATTCTCGCATTCCTTTGCCATTTCCCCATGTTGTTCCTGATTTAAGCAATGGTAACTGTGTTCTACCCACTTTAGACAGTTGCTTGATCATGCCGCGTCAGCGTTCTTCAGATAGTTGCCGTTTTTTATTCCCAGTTGTTGCAAAATAGCCTGCTTTAGATGGTTGTTGTTGCTGACTGTAGCAACTGCGTAGTTGTTGCTTCTAGTGTTGCAGCAACTGCGTAGTTGTTGTTTCTAGTGTTGCGGCAACTGCGTAGTTTCTATTTCTGGTGTTACAGCAACTATAAATTATAATTCCCGCAGGCTTAAGACAATTACTTGGCAACTTAGTAAGCTTTTCCAAAGATAAATATAAAGATACTCACGAATATGCAATGAAAAATTAAACATATAGATATGCGGAAAGTTACTTCGTACCTTGGGGTGATTAAGTCATTATGTAATCAAAGCTTACAACTTATGACTGAAAAGGATAATATTATGGCAAAAATATAAGGTCAAAATTGGTCAATTCTGAGTCCTAACATCCCCCCCAACTGAAGAGATTGCATGTCCTCATGCAATGTTTACTCTGAGTCCGAGTCGGAGTACTGGGATGAACAATGTAGATTACTGAGACAATAGCTATAGGAGGTGACTTCAAACTTCTTTCTGAACCCACAGACAGTCTGTATATGCCTCCATGCTGCTGCTTCTTCCTTGTTGGATAGTCCAAACTGGCCCTTATATTGTTCACCAGATAACCATAGAAGTGGAAATTTAAATCTGTAGCCCATCCATCTTTCAGCACAGTGTTGCATGCATCTAATATAGTAAGGTACCCTTGTGAGTGCTACCTGTAAATTTGATGGATTATAAGGGTGATATTCCTGCCTCTCTTTGGGGCAGTTTTCCCAAAACAAATTGTTTGCCTTGACAGCCAAGGGTGCCTTGGTTTTCAGATAGTGCTGGCAGTCTTTCAGGACTACTGCTTGTAATTGCCTGACGTGGTCTTTCATATTAGGATCATTTATCATTGTTTGATGCTGTGCAATGAAAGTGGCTGCGTTCTGTGGTTCAGCCCTAATCCACAGAAGGCAATTCTGTTCATTATGTTGAGCTGAGATAAAGGCGTTCTGCCATGTAAGCTGGTTGGCTAAAAAGGAGATGAAAGCTCTTAGCTGTATGTCGCCAACCACAGGTAACATATTCATGTTTCTTTCTTCAGACATGGCTTCATTATGGAGATAAAGCTCGCATAACAGGTTTTGATCATTTTTAGGTGCCTCTGCAAAAGTTTGCATGAATTGCTCTGATGTAACCACCTTATGAGGTCTACCTTCTCTTACAACATTTATCTGTAAAAATGTTAGTCTTTCCCTCAAGAATGTTGCATAATTGAAAGAGGGTTTCCTTGTGGAAAGTATTCTTTGGAATAATTCAAACATCTGGGACAATCTGGCTTTTAATTCCGTAATTTCTTTGTATTGAGCTCTACATTGCTCAAGTGCTTCCCAGTTCCTATATGCATGATTGAACCAGGTCCCTTTTTGCTGTTGGAATGCTTTGCCTTGTGACTGCTCATATTCTCTCCACCATTTTCCTTTTAATGCTTGAAAACTATCTATTTCTGTGCATACATCATTAACAGAGGGAAACTCTGTTTGTGTAAAGGCATCAACAAGGATAATCTGCTCTGTTGGAGTAGACTGGGATAATCCAACATCTTTCTCTTCATTTACAGCTAGTGTCTCTTCCTCCTGTTGTACTGATTCATTTTGTTCCATGGTGATTTGGGTGGGCCGGAGTGAGTCTGTACCTTTTTCCTCATTTCCTGATTCCTGTGTAAATACTTCTTCCATAGCAATTTGGGTAGGCCGGGGTGAATCTGTATTCTCCTCTTTCTTACTCCCTGTTTCTTCCTGCATAGTTGCTGGGGAACTTACTGGTTCTTATGTGTCAGTAAGCTCTTCAGTTTGATCTTGTGCAGTTTCTGGGGAACTTACTGGTTCTTGTGTGTCAGTAAGTTCTTCAGTTTGGTCTTGCATCTTCTCTGGAGAGCCTGTTGGTTCTTGTGTGAAAACAGGTTCTTCTGTCTGCACCTTCTTTGGAGAGCCTGTTGGTTCTTGTGTGTCAACAGGTTCTTTTATTTCAGCAGAGAATTGTGGCATTTCCGTCTGTGCAACAACAGGTTCTTTTGTGTCATCTACAACAGCGGAGGCTTCCTTCATTGGTTCTGCCACTACCTTATATCCTGCTTGAGTATATATTTCACCACAATTGGTACACATATATTCATTATCCTTACTTTTCTCTGCTGCAGACGCTAATCATGCTAAAACATGCACGCTGAATTCATTCTGATATGCTTCTTTGACCCTTATTATTTCCTCCTGATAATCCTGAATCTGACATTTCAGAAATTCAATTTCTTCCTGCAGGGCAGGTATGGTAGGCTGGTCTTGCAGAGCGGTAGGCTCTAGTGGAGGCAGAGGTTGTGTTTCATCATTTTGATCAGTATTCCCCATAGGTGGTTCTTGTGTGTCACCTGGGGTAGTGGTTGTTTCTTGTGTTGCAGCCATTTGGTCACTATTACCTTGGGTGTCGGCAGCTGGTTCTTGTTTGTCAGCTGTCTTAAAATATGATGTCACGAAGCTATGAAAGTTCTGCATCTCAACTTCCGAGGGTGAGGGAGAGGAGTTTTGAGGACCGGTGGGAGTGCGGATCCTTAAAGTGATGGGTGGTGAACTGGAGGGGTTAGGAGATTCAGCTGCTACCGATGACCGAGTTCTCCGCTTTGGTAGAAAAGCAGGGAATTCAAGCATTTTTCTCTTCGGGCCAACTTCCTTTAGGATAGGGATAGTAGCCGGAGCAGCAGGTGCCTTAGCTGAAACCCTAGTTTTTCTTCTTTTCGATGGGGTTTTCTTTCTCTGCTGCATTTTTCGTTTAAGCAGGATAATGGGGATATTGTTGTCAGAATCATCAGTAGAAATGCCAAGTATGGGAATGGAAGAATTGGTTCTTTTGGGAGATGGGGTTGTTCTTGCGGTCATTTCTACTGTTGCTTGTTCATTCTCAACAACTTGCGGGGATGTTTGGTGGAGTTGTTCAGGAATGTGCTCTGCTTGCTGAGGGTTTTCTAGAGGAATTTGCTCAGGCATGTCCTCCGTTTGCTGAGGAAGTTCATGTCCCGGCTGTGGAATTTCTGCCTCCTGATGGGGATTAATGGGGGGTGGAGGGTTATTTAAAGCGAGGGCTCTATTAATCAGCAATTGGGCTAAGCGGTGATGTTTTAAGGAAATAAGCGGACGCTTTGCGTTAACAGCATAACGTGACATGTTTTTGAGACAACCCAATAGATAATATGGCATGTTTATTAACTGACCATTTCTCAAATGATTCAACAGGATGAAATTGTGCTGGTAAATTACCTGGTAGCGGCCTTTGCACGTCAGGTATTGCTTGACAAATTTAGCGACTCTTGGCCACGGTTGAGGTAACGACCGAAGTGCTACGCCTCTGCCCTTGGGCTCTACCTGCTCGCCTGGTTGGAGAAAATCCTGCTGCGCATTAAGAATCAGGTGCTTTCTGCTGAACCACCGTATGCCATTAGCTGATAGCCCGGTAGCTTGGGCTATAACTTCCTTCGTGACTGGGATTTGAACTCCTTGGACGACAGAGAATCCTTCTGTTAAATTGCATGCAAATTCAAGGACTTGCTGCGCATTAAAGTCCGGAAGTCTCCTGAAGTACTCTATCCATCCTGCTTGCAAGAAAATTTGATAAATGTCCAGATAGAGTTCAAGGACTGCTGTCGTGCCAGGTTCATGTGTAATGAGGGTTCCTCCCATGGCTGTTGTTTCAGTGAATTTCAGAGTTCAGAGCCGAGCTTCCAATTTCAGTTCAGAGTAAAACGTCGCAAATGGTAACATGCGGTTATAGGGTGGCTTTTACATATTACCGGGAGAGTTAAGGGTGGCGGCAGTTGGCGTAGTGTATCATTATAAGAGTTGCTTTGGTAATCCCCCCCCTCCTACGTGTAAGTGATATGATTGGAAGTATAATTAATTGATAGTCCTATCAACTTCTCCGCATTATCTATTAGTTAATGTCCATTCATAATCATGCGTACCTTCGTATTTTACCTTTTTGATTGTTGCGTCAAAAAGTTTTATCTTGTCTTTTGCTGGGTCATAATGATTACCGCGGATCTGAAAGTGTGGGAATACTGGCGATTTGTAATGATAATGACGGAAAGTGATAGTAGGGTGCTATAATCATCACAAGAAGTGGTATATTTTATCAAAATTTGTTTCTTGGGGCTGAAGTGGTAAGACTGGTGTGCGTGAGGGAATTTTCTGGGAAGGGTATTTCATGACCGGGAAGCGATGTTGTAGCACCGGGATTGTGTTGCAGCAACAGAAAATTGTTGTTGTGGCAACAGGGAATCATCGGGAAAAAGACATTTGTAAAAACGGGAAATGTACTGGAGTAATGGAAATGGTGTTTGGAGCAACAGGGAATGGTGTTGCAGCAACAAGAATGGTGTTGCAGCAACAGGAAATGGTGTTTGGAGCAACAGGGAATGGTGTTGCAGCAACAGGAATGGTGTTGCAGCAACGGGGAATGGTGTTGCAGCAATGGGGAATGGTGTTGCAGCAACAGGAGTTCCGTGTCCGCAAAGAAATCCCTTTGAAACTTTTGTTTTTAGCTACTTCCCAAGCTAAAATCTGCAAAATACTGAAATGTAATATCGCAATCCTTGGCAGGATTTATTAATTTCTTAAAAAAAAAGAATATCTAACCTAAAAAAAATTTACATAAATAATAGAACTCAAGTGCTTTGAGGGGCAGCAAGTTCCCCTGGAAAAGAATACTGTTTTATTGCCATGCAAGTGGCTTTAAAATCTTCCTTTGAAGTCGGCCACTGATATAACCGCAGTCGGTAGCCATTCACTAACAGTGGTGTTCTGCTCCGATCAATTGTTAAAAGTCTAACTGTTCCATTTGGAAAAACAACATCCACTTCATACGGCCCTAACCACCTTGTTCTTAACTTCCCTTGAAAATTCTCGAAACGAGAATTATAAAGTAGAGCCCAGTTACCTTTCTGGAACTGCTTTTGCTTGATGGTTCTGTCATGCCATCTGCTTCTTTGTTGCTGTATCATCATTGTTTGATGGACGACATCCAGTCTTTTCTCATCCAATTCCTGAAGCTGCTGCATCCTGGCTGTCTGTGCATCAGTTAAATCAAGGTTAACATCTAAGGCAGTTCTTAAGGTTTTGATCTCAAACTCTACAGGGAAAATAGCATTCTTTCCAAAAACTAATTCATAGGGTGAAAAGCCTGTTGTATTCCTCCAAGTGGTTCTATAGGCCCATAGAGCCTCGGACAACCTCTGAAATCAGTCCCTTCTATTATCCTTTATCGTTTTTGTCAAGATGGCTTCAATGACCTTGTTGGTACTCTCCACCTGCCCATTTGCTTGGGGGCGGTATGGTGTAGTCATTTTGTGCTTGATATGATATTTTTGGAGCGTATTTTTGAAGCCATGAGAATTAAAAGGAGGTCCCCCATCAGTGACTAATTCTTTGGGTAGTCCAAATCTAACAAAGATTTCTTCAAATAAGAATGTTAGTACTGCTTCTTCATTAGCTTTAATGAGTGCTTTGGCCTCTACCCATTTAGTCATATAATCCGTGCATACTAATATGTACACTCTTTGATTAGATGGAGGATTAATGGGACCTATAAAATCTAATGCCCATTTATCAAAAGGTTCAAGAATTACCTAGGGATTAAGTGGCATTTCATCCCTATGGTTAGGCTGGCCCATTCTTTAACAGCTGTCGCAAGCCTTCACATATTTTCTGGCATCTTTAAAAAGTGATGGCAAATAATAACCCATTCTAAGTACCTTGTGTGCTGTTCTTTTGTCTGCAAAATGTCCTCCATAAGGGCCATCGTGACAAGCTTTTAGTATGTTATAAATCTCGTCTTCCCCAATAAATCTCCGGATTTCCTGATCTATTCCTGTGTGGAACAGACATCCGCTTATCCAGCTGTACCTAGCGCTCTGCTGAATGATTTTCCTTTTTTCTCTGTGCGATAGGTGTGATGGTAATTTTCCTGCAGCTAAGTAGTTGGCAATATATGCGTACCAAGGTGAGTGGGCAGAGACTGCAAATAAATACTCATTGGGAAAAGAATCATCTACTGGAATATTTTCATTAGTTTTTAATCGAGAATGAAAGTCAGCAACTACATTTTCTTTTCCTGATCTATCTACAATTGTGATATCAAATTCCTGTAATAACAGTAACCATCTAGTGACTCGGGCATTTGTAACTGATTTATTCATTAAGTATTTAATGGCTGAGTGATCGGTATGCACAAAAGTAGTATAACCAGTGATGTAATGCCTAAATTTGTTGATAGCATAAATAACTGCTAGAAATTCTTTCTCAGTGACCGTGTAATTGAGTTTTGCGGGAGTCATGTTTTTACTAATGAAGTAAATGGCATAGGGAAGACCATTTTCTTCCTGTCCTAGGACAGCTCCAATGGCAGTGTCTGAGGCATCAGAGGATATGTGAAAGGGGAGTGCCCAATCTAGTCCTCTCAAAATGGGAGCTATGGACAACTGATGTTTAAGCTGATCAAATGCCTTTTTATAGTCATCAGTCCACTTAAATTCAACGTTATTTGTTAATAACACAAACAGAGGGGAAGCTATCTTAGAAACATCTTTGATAAATCTTCTTTAGTACCCTGCATGTCCTAAGAAGCTCCTTACTTCTGTCTGGGTTTTGGGAATAGGGAGGGTCAAAATTACCTGTATTTTTGCAGGATCGACTTGAATTCCTAATAATGAAATGTAGTGGCCTAATACAATGCCTTCATTCATCATCATATGGCATTTCTCATTACTTAAGGTAAGATGTGCTTCAATACACCACTTAAGTACTTTTTCAAGATTTTGCAAAGCATCTTCAAAGGCAGTTCCATAAGTAGTAAAGTCGTCCATAAAAATCTCTAAAGAATCATTTATCATATCAGAAAAGATACCTATGACCGCTCTCTGAAATGTCGTTGGTGCATTACATAGCCCAAATGGGAGAACCCTTTAAGAAAAGGTCCCCCAAGGGCTGGTAAAAGTGGTTTTATCCTGGTCCTGGGATGCAATCCTTATCTGATTATATCTGCTAAATCCATCCAAAAAGGAAAAGAACTTCTTACCAGCTAAGTTATCTAATATCTGATCAATGAATGGTAATAGGAAATGGTCCTTCTGGGTGGCCTTATTTAGGGCTCTATAGTCTACACATACTCGCCATTTCCCATTTTTCTTGGGTACTATTACTAGCGGAGAAACCCATTCACTATTAGATATGGGGTATATAAATCCTGCATTTAACAATTTTTGAAGCTCTTATTTTACTATTTCCCTTAGATTGGGATTCATCCTTCTTTGGGGTTGACAAACTGGTCGGGATCCTTCTTTAATATAAATATGGTGCGTGCATAGTTCAGGGGAAATCCCTTTCATGTCTATATAATCCCAAGTGAATGCCTCCTTATTTTCTTTAAGTAGCTTCATTAACTGTTGTTTTTGATCATCTGTTAGGTTAGGATTTATATTTAATGTTTTACTTGGTTCGATTTCTACTGTCACACTTTTGGAGGGACTTCCAGCTAATATCTGAGATAAATTTTCAGTTTCAAGGTTGTTCTGGGATTCTGATTCTAAGATTGTAGTGAGGTGATTATGTATCTCTGAGCTAACCGAAGAAGGTTCAGAAATAAAGTTGCTGATTAATTCATCTTCAGTTGAGTTTTTGAGAGTTAAAGCTTGTCTGATAGTTAAAATAGGTTGGGTTTCCTCATCCTCATAGTCTACCCATATTGAATTATCGTTATTAATCATGGGTGTGGCATGAGGGTAAAGAGTCAATTGTTTAGTTTCCTGCCCATTGGATATTGTCATTGATCCAGATCTACAGCTGATGAAAGCATCTGCTGTAGCCAACCAAGGTCTTCCTAGAATTAATGGATGACCCCCCAACTTTGTTTTAGTTTGTAACACCACAAAGTCGGCTGGGTAATTCCAAGATTCTACAGAAATTACCAGGTCTTCGATCACTCCTTCTGGTTTAATTGTAGAGTGATCAACCAGCTCTAAAATGGTTGGAGTTTCCATGATTAAATGTTTCAATTGCAGTAATTGTGTTGTTTCAAGTGTCATGATATTTATTGTAGCACCTAGATCCACTAGAACTTTAGAGACAAAGGTTTTGCCGACCTAAACTGTTACTGTAGGGTGACCAGGGTCACCATATTTCACAGGGGGGTCTTTTTCTGTCATTAGAGCAGTCAGTTCTCCCATCACATGAACTGTGAGGGGTTCCTTGACTTTTCTTCTAGGTTTCCTGACACAAATATCCCTAACAGTTCTGGCATAGATAGGGACATCTCTTAGTGCTTGCAATAATGGGATTTTGACATATAAATTCTGCAGTTCTCCTAAAAGATTAAAAGTTGGAAGTTGGTGGCTCAAACGTTTTACTAAGAGTCAATCTTTCAGGGAAGGGTGGTTCAGCTGTTTGGACAGTCTTGTTAGGAGATGATTCAAGAATTTCAGTATCTTTATTGGATGACTTTTCCTTTCTAGTTTCTTCTTTTTAAGAGTCAGTAATGTCATCTATGATGGGTTCAACTATCCTCCCAGAGCGTAAATGGATATCATTACATTGCATAGGGAGGGCAGGTTGACTTTGAATGTCAATTACCTGCAAGGCTTTATTATTGTTCGGATTGGCGTTAGGTTGCACAGGCATTTGGGGTCTCATTGATTGGTTATTCTGCGGAGTATTGGATGGTAAGGAAAGAGACTGTTGTTGTTGAGGAAATGGTATCTGTTGGGCTGTCCAATTTGGATTCCATTGATTAAAATACGGTTGCTGGGGAGCCCAAGGATTCCATATAGTAGGATTAGGAAAAGGGATATTTGGTTGCTGCATAAGTGGAAAATTCATTGTATTAAACGGTGGGTACTACATTTGGTTCATGGGTGGGTAGTTTGTTTGAAAAGGAGAATTATTATTCCAACGACTGAATGCTGTGTTAGAGCTCATACCTTGTCTTTGTGGCCATTGCCTCCTCTGTGTCATCAGGTACACTACTTCAACCTCTTCTTCGTTTGTCTGCAATGCTGCTTTGATTCCAGGCAGAGAGGGGCATTGTTGGGTTTCATGGTCCTTTTCGCAGATTGTGCAGATAGGTGTCTTATCCAGTGGGCATTCCCTGAGTGGGTGTTTTCCTCTGCATTTAGAATAGAAAATAGCTAAAGCAGCTTCTGCTTCTGCCTGTTTCTTCTTAACCTACAGAGCATCGATTTGTGAAGCAAAAGAACTTAGCATTTCAGTTTTAAATTCTTCCAATAAGTTACCTATTTCGGCTCTTGTTGCTCCTCCATTGGCTGACTTCTGAACTCTTGAATATACATTATCCCTGCTCTTTGATTTGTTCCCCACTCCTCTTGAGCATCTCATGCAGAGATTGATAATTTGATCAAATGGTTCTTTGGAAATGTCCCCTTTTCCCAGCATGTTCAACATGTCCAAGTAGTCATCTCTTACCCCTTTCAGCAATATGGTTTGTTGGCATTATGTTTCTGGTATGGTTATAGGTTATAGATGTTGTACTTGATGGCAACACCCATGGCAAGGGCTCTCAATATGATGAAAATTAAGAGGTACGCAGGAGAACAGTTCAGAAGATGCGTACCCGCAGGTATGCTGTGCAGGGACCGCGTCTAGACATGCAAGTTACCCATTCATGAGGTGCGTACCCCCAGTGCACACACTTCAAGGCAGTAAAGCGCGCACACGTGGGGTTCCTTATGTTTAACCCTTGGTATTTAGCCGACGG
>APFE031164981.1:0-34050 GCA_000404065.3 Pinus taeda | reverse complement strand
CTTTTTAATTTAATCATGTTTCTTTTGGTATTTTTAATATTTATCTTAGGGTTTGTATACATTGGGTCTATAATATTAGTCCTTTTTGTTTATTATTACCCAAGGGATTAATACTAAAATCCCAATGGATTATGAACCAACGGGAATAAAATTAAACAAAAGGGACTAATATTATAAACCCAAGGAATTAGTGAACCCAACCGATAAATATTAAAAACCTAAGGGATCAAGAAGCTCAAAGAATTAATATTACAAACGCAAGAGATTAATAAAGATGACAATGATTGATATTATAAACCCAAGTTAATAATAAACCCAAAGGGATTATGAACCCAAGGAAATAATATTAAACCCAAGGGACTAATATTATAAACCCAACGTTGGTAAACCCTATTATAAATTGTAGAAAGAATAAAATAAACATGGTTTATTTTCATGGTGAGACAATCCTTGTCACAATGTGACATTCAACCATGGTTGACCATGGTTGTCTATGATTGACAATGGTTGACCATTATCGATATTATAAATATAAGGGAATAATAAACCCAAGGGATTGCTATGATAAAACTAAAGGAATAATAAAACTATGGGATTAATACTAAAACCCCAAGGTATTATGAACCCATTGAAATAATATTAAACCCATGGGACTAATATTATAAACCCAACATTGTTAAACCCAAATGTAAACATTACAAACACTAAAATGAACATGGTTTATTTTGATGGCGAGACAATCGTTGTCACAATGCGACATTCAAACATGGCTGACCGTTATATGCTATGATTGACAATGGTTGACCATGATTGGTATTCTAAACCCAAAGGAATAATAAAACGAATGGATTAATACTAAAACCCCAAGGGATTATGAACTGACGGGAATAATATTAAACCCATGGGACTAATATTAGAAACTCAACATTGGTAAACCTAAATATAAATACTACAAACACTAAAATAAACATAGTTTATTTTGATGGTGAGACAATCCTTGTCACAGTGCGACATTAAAACATGGTTGACCATGTTTGGCTACGCTTTATATTATAAACCTAAGGGAATAAAAAATCCAAAGGATTGTTATTATAAACCCAAATTAATAATAAACTAAAGGGATTAATACTAAAACCCCAAGGGATTATGAACCTAAGGGAATATTAATCCCAAGGGACTAATATTATAAACCCAACATAATTTGGTAAACCCTAATATAAATATTAGAAAGACAAAAATAAACATGGTTTATTTTCATGGTGAGACAATCCTTGTCACAATGTAACATTCAACCATGGTTGACCATCGTTGTCTATGATTGAGAATGGTTGACCATGATCTATATTATAAACCTAAGGGAATAATAAACCCAAGGGATTTATATTATAAACCTAATGGAATAATAAAACCAAGGGATTAATACTGAAACCCCAAGGGATTATGAACCCAAGGGAATAATCTTAAACCCATGGGACTAATATTATAAACCCCACATTGTTAAACCCAAATATAAACACTACAAACACTAAAATAAATATGGTTTATTTTGATGGTGAGACAATTGTTGTCACAATGCGACATTCGAACATGGTTGACCATGGTTTACTATGATTGTCAATGGTTTACCATGATTGATATTCCAAACCCAAAGGAATAATAAAATGAAGGGAATAATACTAAAACCCCAAGGGATTATGAACCAACTAGAATAATATTAAACCCATGGGACTAATATTATAAACCCAACATTGGTAAACCCAAATTTAAATACTACAAACACTAAAATAAACATAGTTTATTTTGATGGTGAGACAATCCTTGTCACATGATTGATATTCTAAACCCAAATGAATAATAAAACGAAGGGATTAATACTAAAACCCCAAGGGATTATGAATTGAAGGGAATAATATTAAACCCATGGGGCTAATATTATAAACCCAACATTTGTAAACCCAAATATAAATACTACAAACTCTAAAACAAACGTAGTTTATTTTGGTGGTGAGACAATCGTTGTCACAATGCAGCATTCAATCATAGTTGATCATGTTTGGCTACGATTTATATTATAAATCTAAGGGAATAAAAAACCCAAAGCATTGATATTATAAACCCAAATGAATAATAAACCAATGGGATTAATACTAAAACCCCAAGGGATTATGAACCCAAGGGAATAATATTAAGCCCAAGGAACTAATATTATAAACCCAACATTTCTAAACCCAAATATAAATATTACAAACACTAAAATAAACATGGTTTATTTTCATGGTGAGACAATATTTTTCAAAATGTGACATTCAACCATGGGACTAATATTATAAACCCAACATTGGTAAACTCAAATATAAATACTACAAACACTAAAATAAACATGGTTTATTTTGATGGTGAGGCAATTCTTGTCACAATGCGACATTCCACCATGGTTGACCAGGTTTGGCTATGATTGACAATGGTTTACCATGATTGATATTAGAAACCTAAGGGAATAATAAACCCAAGGGATTGATGTTATAAACCCAAGGGATTAATACTAAAATCCAAAGGATTATGAACCCAAGGAAATAATATTAAACCCAAGGGAATATTATTAAACCCAAGGGAATAATATTATAAACCCAACATTCGTAAACCCAAATATAAATATTACAAAGATGACAATAAACATGATTTATTTTCATGGTGAGGCAATGCTTGTCACAATGTGACATTCAACCACGGTTGACCATGGTTGACCATGACTGATATTATAAAACTAATGGAATAATAAACCCAATGGATTGATATTAAATCCCAAATGAATAATAAACCCAAGGGATTAATACTAAAACCCTAAGGGATTATGAACCCAAGGGAATATTATTAAACCCAAGGGACTAATATTATAGACCCAACATTCGTAAACCTAAATGTAAATATTACAAAGACCAAAATAAACATGATCTATTTTCATGGTGAGGCAATTTTTATCAAAATGGGACATTCAACCATGGGACTAATATGGTAAACCCAAATATAAATATTACAAACACTAAAATAAACAAGGTTTATTTTCATGGTGAGACAATCTTTGTCAAAATGTGACATTCAACCATGGGACTAATATTATAAACCCAACATTGGTAAACCCAATATAAATACTACAAACACTAAAATAAACATGATTTATTTTTCTGGTGAGACAATCCTTGTGACAATGAGACATTTAACCATGGTTGACCATGATTGATATTATAAACCTAAGGGAATAATAAACCCAATGGATTGATATTATAAACCCAAATGAATAATAAACCCAAGGGACTAATAGCATAAACCCAACATGTGTAAACCCAAATATAAATATTACAAAGACTAAAATAAACATGATTTATTTTCATGGAGAGACAATCCTTGTCACAATGTGACATTGAGCCATGGTTGATCATGGTTGGTTATGATTGACAATGGTTGTCCATGATTGATATTATAAACCTACGGGAATAATAAACCCAAGGGATTGATATTATAAACCCAAAGGAATAATAAAACTAAGGGATTAATACTAAAGCCCCAAGGGATTATAAACCAAAGGGAATAATATTAAACCCATGGGACTAATATTATAAACCTAACATTGATAAACTCAAATATAAATACTAAAAACACTAAAATAAACACGGTTTATTTTGATGGTGTGAGAATCGTTGTCACAATATGACATTCAAACATGGTTGACCATGGTATGCTATGATTGACAATGGTTGAACATGATTGATATTGTAAACCTAAGGGAATAATAAACCCAAGGGATTAATACTAAGACCCCAAGGGATTATGAACCCAAGGGAATAATATTTTTTTTTTCTCCGCAAATACTAACTTCTATTAACAGAAAGGAAAAATATTTTTACATATGAGCGAGGCATTACAGCACTTGACAAACCAGAACTGCCCCATTACAGACCTAAGTTGGGGAAAATGGTTACAGAGTGCAAGAGACTAGAAAGCATACATAGAGAGAAACATGCGTCACCGAGAAGGAAATATGAACCAGTACAGAGACACAAAAAACATTGCAAGCCAGCTAAAACAGAGTTATCAAAATCCCATCTGGGAGCTACAAACCAGTAGGACAATTGCACAAAAAACCGACCATAAGTCTGAGACCTGAGCCGAAACAAAAAGAGACAGTCCGAGGAGTCGTTACTTCTCTTTTGTTGGGTCATTATCCTTCTTCTCATCCCGAGCAGTGTCGCCATCCTTAAGACCTTCATTACCGCTTAAATCGTTGTCAGGGATAGTTATGGCATGTTCCACTTCGCCTTGAGTTTTGTCCTCAGCTGCAGGTACTGTGTCGTCCAGAGGAGGAAGAGTTTTGAGAAAACCTCCTATTCATCTTTCTCTTTTTCCCAATTTTCCTTGCTGTCACTGTCTGAGGAATTGTCACTGCCAGGAGAGGGATCAGGGGCGATGCAGGTCAAGGGGGAGACAAGGTTTTCCTCTTCCGAGAGCATAAGGGTGATGTGGGCGGTTACCAGGGGCTTGTGTAGGTTACTTTGAAACATGAAGTGCGTTGTTTGAAAAGCACTATTTGGCCTAGGTTTCCGACTAGAGCTAACAGACGGCCCAACTTCATGGCTGGGGGAGGGATTGAACGGTTCCGCCGTTGTTTCAATGGCAAAACAAGCTGGGGGATGTAGACGGTTGTCATGACATCCCCCAGAATGATTCCTTTTGCCAGAACGAACCATAATAACATAACGAAGGTAGGCCTCTAAATGGTTATGGCCAGGATGACCACCAGGACAGAGACAGGTGAAGCAAGAGGGATGCCCAACAAAGCTATCGACCAACACCACCGAGCTATCGACCAACACCATAGTGTGACTGAGCGTGTAGACAACCACAAAGATAACAAACATATACAGAGTGTAGAAATTCAGAACAGGGGAGAAATTACCCTTGAGAGAAATGTCTTTGAGCCTGCGGCAATGCCCCGAATTTACTCCATCACCCACTGCTTCTGTCAACCTGGTTCTAATGCCGCGCAACAGAGCACATAGCTAGGTGAGAGAGCCGCGGATCAACATGGTAATAACAGGAAGAATGTTGCATCAATCGACGCAGGACATAAATGCAAATCCCCTCCCCAATCTTGCATTAATAACCATTCTCCACTCGCATGAGTTAATGTCCCGGGAGGCCACGCTACTCTGCAGCTGGCAATACTGGGTATTAACTGTTTGCATGGAGAGCTGCACTAACACATCTGCCACCCGGATCCGGGAGAATGTCTTCAATCTCAGGAATTTCCTCCTGCACCATATTATTGAAGTCAAGGAGCTGAGATTCAGAGATTAGATTTGCTGTTGATCCAACATGTAGATGTCGTCCACTATCAACTCCCATATTAGCTAAGAGGTCTGCAACTTTGTTCCCGTCTCTTTGAATGTGGATTAAGGAGATCGCTCTGTGGAACAAAACCATCGCTCAATATGCAATAGCCGTTGATCCATTCTGCAATTTTTACTGATCTTGGAGGACGGGGATCCCTGAAGAATTCTCGAGACCATTTGGATGAGGATTTGAGAGTCTCCCTCTATTAGGAACAGGAAGAGATTCATGTCTTGTGCGAGTAGTAGCCCCTGCCAAAGACCTTCTAGCTCAGCTGAGTTGTTGGTGTCCCACCATTGTGAGCCCAAGAAGGTTATGATATTGGCTCCTTTATGATCTCTGAAGATCCCTCCAAACCCAGAGTTCCCTGGGTTACCCTTTGAAGCCGCATCGAAATTGATTTTATACATGTTTCTGGGGGGAGGTGACCATTTCACCATTGAGGGATCTCTTTAAGGCTTTGTTCCTTTGATCAACTGATCTTGCTTTCTGTGGAAGTTCCAGTTATTCCATATTGATTGTTCCTGAGGGAGAGTGGGGAGATCCTCTTGGTACCATGTTCTTAGAGATAAGGTTTCTTCAATGTTTTGATTTATGATTTTCCATATCTTGTCCAGTGGTTTAGATTGGTTTTTGAAAATGCTACCATTTCTCTCCTTCCATACGGCTCATGTTACAAAACCTGGGATGAGCTTCCAGAGAAAATTTAGGATTTTGCTTTGAAAGGGATGGGGGTCCCAGTTGCGTATTGTAGCCGTTATGTCTCCATTCGCGCCCCCCCCCCCTTTTTCTGACAACGGAAATTTATTTTTTGCCAGAGCTTGTAGGCCAACAGACAATAATACAAGAGGTGTTCAATGGTTTCCTCTTCTTTTTTGCAGTTGAAGAATATGGAGGGGCCATTGAAATTTCTCTTTCTCAAATTGTCCCATGTAAGAATCCTCTTCTAACAAAGGAGCCAAAGAAAGGTAGATACTTTCGGCCAGATGGAAGGATCCCATATTTTACTCCATAGCGGATCGAGCCTTATTTGATATTTGACGAGTATATTATATGCCTCTCTGGTGGAATAGGTACCTCTTTCTTCGTATCCCCATCTGAGAATGTCTTTCTCCTTAGAGTATTGTATTTTCCTCTTTGTTAATTCTATATCCAGAGTTTGCTGGTCTTACTTTTCCCCTTGAGGTATGACCTGAGTTTCCTTGAGCCATTCTCTGTAGTCTTGTTGGGAGGTATTGCGCCAAAAGTCCTTACCGTGTATGGGGGGTGCAGATCCTGTTCCGTGGGAACATTAGGTGGGAAAAGGTCCCTGAGTTTAGGCATCTGTTGCCAAGAGTCATCCCAAAATCTGGCCTGATCACCGTTCTTCACTTCCCAAAAGTTGTGCTGCTGAATGAGGTTCTTGTGCTGTTTTGCTGAGTTCCATATAATTGAGCCATTACAAGTCTCTGATATTCTGATGAGTTCCTCCCTTCGACAATTTCCCACATATTTGGCTATTCATAATATATCCCAAGCAGTGGGAGGGCTCGAAAGCCATTTCCACCAGATTCGAGCGCCCATGACAACATTGCTATGAGTAGGATCTCTTAATCCAATGCCACCTCCTTTTTTTGGAAGGCAAGCAGTTTCCCATTTGACAAGAGCCCATTTGCGTTGAAGTCCACTGCTACCCCAGAGAAACGCCCTTTGGATAGATTTGAGTTCTTTGAGAACCCATTTAGGGGCTACAAGGATGGAAAAAAGGTATAGGGGTATGGCTTGAAGGACAACTTTAATCAAAACAAGACGGCTAGCCATGTTAAGAGATCTATGGGTCCAGGAGGAGAGCCACGCTTCGAGTTTGTCTAGGAGGGTTCTCCAGGAGGAGTGCTTCAAGCCAAAGGCTCTGAGAGGGGCTCCCAGATATGAGGAGGGGAGTTTGGCAGAGGAGAATCTTAGAATGCGTAAGATGGCTGACTGAATAACAGAGGGAGTATGGAAGAAGAAAATTTGATATTTAGAATGATTTATAGAGGCGCCGAAGACGTCTGAAAAGTTTGTTAAAAGAGTTTTGAGTTGCTTGGCCTCTTGGACTGAGGGGTGCCCGTAAAGCATATTGTAATCCACAAGTTGTTGATGGGTGAAAATAGGGGAGTTGTGAAAGGAGAGGCCTTTGAGATGGGCAGCTTGCTGACCATGATTAATACTTCGCCCTAGACCTTCCGCCATAATGATAAACATGAATGGGGAGAGGGGGTCACCTTGCCTAATGCCTCGGGTAGGATGAAAGGTCTTGGAGGGTATTCCATTAATTAGAACAGAGAAGAAAGAGGAAGATATGAGGCTCATAATCCAACAGACCTAGGAAGCATCAAAACCAAGTGCTAGAAGAATCTTTTCAATATACTTCCAACTGAGGCTGTCAAAAGCTTTGGAGAGATCAAGTTTGAGTAGCATACCTGGCTTCTTGGAGATCTTCAAGGAATGAATTATTTCATGAGTAATGATGATCCCATCCGTGATCTGCCTTCCTTCAACATATTTGGATTTTTCAGGCAAGACGATCAGAGGAAGTAGAAGCTTGAGTCTGGTGGCTATAATTTTTGAGACAATCTTATAAATTATGTTGTAGAGGGCTATCGGCCTGAACTTATCCGGCCTGCAAGGCTTCTCCACCTTGGGTATCAGGGCTATGAAAGTAGCATTTATCCCTGGAAACATCCATCAGAGAGAGCGAGACTCTTCCACGAACTCCCATACCTCATTCTTAATGAGGTCCCAAAAGTTGTGTGGAAGAAGTTGGAGGTGAATCCATCCGGTCCTGGGGCTTTGCCGGATTTTAGTTGTCACACTGCTATTTCCACTTCTTGAAGATCAACAGACTTGAGGAGCATTTTATTATGCTCATCTGAAATGAGTTGGGGGATATTTCTTGTGATTTTTTAAATGGCCTGAGAACGGTCTATGTTTGGTTCTCTGTGTACCTGCTTGAAATAATTTAGGAGTTCAGCCTCTATATCTTCATGCTTTCCTACTCTGGTGCCGTGCTCATTTGGGATGTGGGTGATATTGTTGTGCATCCTGTGTTGGATTGTAGTGCTATGAAAGAATTTGGTGTTTTTTTCACCATCTTTGAGCCACTTGATTCTTGATTTTTGCCTCCACAACGTTTCTTCCTGCTTTTCCTTTTCTGCAAGTTGCAATTCAAGGGTTTTTTCCTGTTCTGCTAGGTCCTTTGATCTGCCGAGAGTGATGATCTTTTGTTGTAGCTGCTTCATGTCCAGTTCAATGTTCGCTTTCCCCTAAAAAATATTGCCGAATGAAGTACGATTCCAGTACTTGATCTTACCTTTTAGGTGCTTAAGTTTTTGTTGGAATTGGAACATTTTGGAGCTTGGAGGTGGATGGAAGCTTTTCCATTCTGTGTTGATTAACTTGCGAGACCAGTGAAGTGAAATGGGCTAGTGATCAGAACCAGTGAAGGGCAGGATGGAGGCCACAAAATCACCACCAATATGAATGGAATTATCGGAGACAAGGGAATAATATTAAGCCCAAGGGACTATTTTTATAAACCCAACATTTGTAAACCCAAATATAAATATTAAAAAGACTAAATTAAACATGATTTATTCATGGTGAGACAATCCTTGTGACAATGTGACATTCAACCATGGTTGGCCATGATTGATATTATAAACCCAAATTAATTTTAAACCCAAGGGATTAATACTAAAACCCAAGGGATTATGAACCAAAGGGAACAATATTAAACCCAAGGGAATATTATTAAACCCAAGGGACTAATATTATAAACACAACATTCGTAAACCCAAATATATATATTACAAAGATGAAAATAAACATGATTTATTTTCATGGTGAGACAATCCTTGTCACAATGTGACATTCAACCATGGTTGACCATGGTTGACGATGATTGATAGTATAAACCTAAGGGAATAATAAACCCAAGAGATTGATATTAAAACCCAAATGAATAATAAACCCAAGGGATTAATACGAAAACCCTAAGGGATTATGAACCCAAGGGAATATTATTAAACCCAACGGACTAATATTATAGACCCAATATTCATAAACCCAAATATAAATATTACAAAGACCAAAATAAACATGATCTATTTTCATGGTGAGGCAGTATTTGTCAAAATTGGACATTTGACCATGGGACTAATATGGTAAACCCAAATATAAATATTATAAACACTAAATAAACATGGTTTATTTTCATGGGGAGACAATCTTTGTCAAAATGTGACATTCAACCATGGGACTAATATTATAAACCCAACATTGGTAAGCCCAAATATAAATACTAGAAACACTAAAATAAACATGATTTATTTTTCTGGTGAGATAATCCTTGTCACAATGCGACATTCAACCATGGTTGACCATGATTGACATTATAAACCTAAGGGAACAATAAACCCAATGAATTGATGTTATAAACCCAAATGAATAATAAACCCAAGTGATTAATACTAAAACCCCAAGGGATTGTGAACGCAGGGGAATAATATTAAACCCAAGGGACATAGTATAAACCCAACATGCATAAACCCAAATATAAATATCACAAAGACTAAAATAAACATGATTTATTTTCATGGAGATACAATCCTTGTCACAATGTGACATTGAGGCATGGTTGATCATGGTTGGCTATGATTGACAATGGTTGACCATGATTGATATTATAAAACTACAAAAATAATAAACCCAAGGGATTGATATTATAAACCGAAAGGAATAATAAAACTAAGAGATTAATACTAAAACACCAAGGGATTATGAACCAAAGGGAATAATATTAAACCCATGGGACTAATATTATAAACCCAACATTGATAAACCCAAATATAAATACTAAAAACACTAAAATAAACACAGTTTATTTTGATGGTGAGAGAATCGTTGTCACAATGTGACATTCAAACATGGCTGACCATGGTATGCTATGATTTATTGAAAATGCAACAAGATGATGGAGCTTAGTGAAAAGAAGTCGCCTTCACTAAGTGGGCCAGCAGGCTATTTTTGGCGCAAAGTCTATTTTTTTGACTATGTCTATTTTTAGACATATGGATCATGGTCTATGAGTTGGAGGATGCTATTTATGGATGATCAGTCATGTTGGTAAAAATATATGGACCTCTATTTTTAGACATATGGGCGGAGTCTACTTTTAGACTGCCAGTGAAAAAATAGAACAGTCGAATATTATTAGCTCTTAATAATATTTGGACTATAAACATTATCTTATCCTCTTGTAGCACTTCAGTTCGAGCTACGAATATGGCACATGCAACTGCGAGAAGGAAATACACTTTTGCTATGGGTTAGTTGAGCTATTGCATGATGGAATTCAGTTAGAACTCAAGTGATTGAGTTTGGTGAAGTTGATTGAGGAGTTGATGGAGTTGTGTTCAGTTTGACTTAGTTGAACTAGTTGTATTTAGTCTAACTGAAAAATACACTAGCGATGAGTGGTATGAATTATTTATTAATTAATTCACTAATTATTAACTCATAAATCAACTAAATAATATATCAGTTAACTCAGTGCATGGACAGTTCAGTGGAGACATGTGTTAGAGGTGGGTGAAAGGGTGAGACTACTATCAGTTGTGACTATAGCTGTGCATGAGATTTGCACAATCATGGATTGAGAATGCTAATGAGGATTGCGCAGTACAAGAAAAATTGGATTCGAACTTGGATCTCATCCATTCTCAACTTGGATTACACAGTAGAGGCAGGAAAACAATGGAGGAGATTTGAACCCGTGACTTGTTCAGATCTGAGCTAGTTTGTGTGTAGCATGTGGAGATAGTACTGAACACTTGTGAGGAGTAATGTACTATGTATTGTTACGTGTTCTCTATCATTATAATAGACATATAGTTGGGGGTTTTCAGTTGTATGCTTTCCCCATTACATACTGTGTTGATATGTGTGATTGATGTTTCAATGTGCGCATGCAATTGTTTTTTTAATTCCGCAAATTAATGATCAATGGTAGAGGAGGTTATGTATTATGCGTGCATTCTGCAAATAGTCTATAATCAGGATAATCTCTGTGAATAAGTGTTATATTATTCAAATTTCTACATGATTGACAATGTTGAACATGATTGATATTATAAACCTAAGGGAATAATAAACCCAAGGGATTATGAACCCAAGGGAATAATATTAAGCCCAAGGGACTAATATTATAAACCCAACATTTGTAAACCCAAATATAAATATTACAAAGACTAAAATAAACATTATTTATTCATGGTGAGACAATCCTTGTGACAATGTGACATTCAACCATGGTTGACCATGATTGATATTATAAACCCGAGGGAATAATAAACCCAAGGGATTGATATTATAAACCCAAATGAATAATAAACCCAAGGGATTAATACTAAAACCACAAGGGATTATGAACGCAAGGGAATAATATTAAACCCAAGGGACTAATATTATAAACCTAAAATTCGTAAACCCAAATATAAATATTACAAAGACTAAAATAAACATGATTTATTTTCATGGTGAGTCAATCCTTGTCACAATGTAACATTCAAGCATGGTTGACCATGGTTGGCCATGATTGACAATGGTTTACCATGATTGATATTATAAACATAAGGGGATAATAAACCCAAGGGATTAATATGAGAAACCCAAAGTAATAATAAAACGAATGGATTAATACTAAAACCCCAAGGGATTATGAACCCAAGGGAATAATATTAAACCCAAGGGACTAATATTATAAACCCAACGTATATAAACCCTAAGACAAATATTATAAACATTAAAATAAACATCATCGACCATCATTTATTTTCAAATTGAGATTCCTTACCACAATTCCATGTTGGACCATGGTCGACATCATAATAAACCATGTTTGACTCAGGAATAATAAACCCTAGTGATTGATATTATAAACCCAAGGGATTAATACTAAACCCCAAGGGATTATGAACCAAAGGGAATACTATTAAACAAAAGGGACTAATAATATAAACCTAAGGGAATAATAAACCCAAGGGATTATTATTTATTTTCATGGTGAGACAATCCTTGTCACAATGTGACATTCAAGCATGGTTGACCATCGTTGGCTATGATTGACAATGGTTTACCATGATCGATATTATAAACCTAAGGGAATAATAAACCCAAGGGATTAATATGAGAAACCCAAAGAAATAATAAAATGAATGGATTAATACTAAAACCCCAAGGGATTATGAACCCAAGGGAATAATATTAAATCCAAGTGACTAATATCATAAACCCAATGTATATAAACCCTAAGAAAAATATTATAAACATTAAAATAAACATGATCGACCATTATTGATTTTCATATTGAGACAATCCTTATCACAATTCCATCTTGGACCATGGTTGACATCATAATAAACCATGTTTGACTTGGGAATAATAAACCCAAGTGATTGATATTATAAACCCAAGGGATTAATACTAAAACCCCAAGGGATTATGAACCTAAGGGAATACTATTAAACAAAAGGGACTAATAATATAAACCCAAGGAAATAATAAACCCAATGGATTGATATAATAAACCCAAAGGAATAATAAACCTAGGGGATTAACACTAAAACCTCAAGGATTTATTAACCCAAGGAATTATTAATATTAAAATTTTGAATAAGGAAGAAACCTAAGAATTTGATATTATAAACCTAAGGAATTAATAAACCCAAGGAAATATATTAGAAACCCAAGGGATCAAAAATGACAAGGGATCAATATTAAAAACAGAAGGGATTAATAGGAATTTATTTTTTAAACCCAACAGATTTATCAACCTATGTGAATATGAATATTATAAACCTAAGGGATTAATAAACCCTAGGGATTGTTAATATTATGAAAGCGACACATTAATAAATTGAAGGGATAAACATTATAAATGTACAACATTAATATTAAACCTTAGGACTATTATTTAAACCTTAATATTGGGGACTAATAAACCAAATGGAATAAATGATAAACCGAAGGAATTATTAATATTACAAACTTAAAGAACAAATAAACCTAATCATTTAATATTATAAACCCGTGGAAATAGTAAACCAAACCTAAGCCCTAAATCCATGGCATCAATATTATAAACATAAATAATGATATAACACAAAAAAAAATTTTAAAAACATAAACCAAAACCAATATAAGAACCACATTACCAACCATTAAGCATTAAAACATGATAAATCACCATTACATTAATAATAACACTTTTATATGAGTACATTATAAACAATAAATAAATTTTAAGCCATAAATACATTGATATCAATACATGAATGTATTAATAGTATAAATCTCAAGAATATTGATATAAACACCTAGAACATGAAATCCCAGCAAAAATATTATAAATGTAAACAATATTTTCATTTATGAAAGACATGAACAAAGTGAAGGGATCCATACAAAAGACCACAACAATCACAAATGCAAGAGAAAAATATAAAATAGTAAGAATTCCATTGGAGCAAAGAAACATAAATGAAAAAAACACATCTAAATTGCACACATTGGATTTAAAGAAGAACAACAACATAATAGGACATTTTAAAACCAGAGATATACAATTTTGTACATAAAAACAACAATGAGAAAAAAAAATCAATTTAACCAACATTGCAACCACAGAAAGAAAATTGAGTCTTAACATATATTTTTTGTTTTCTTTACATCAAATAATTCCACTACAAGCTTGAACTTGAAACACTCCATCAAGAGTCATCTATGGAGTGGCCTCTTAACACAACGAGACCGGTGACAAAAGTAACAGCAATTCAAATCAATGGGATAATGATCACGATACTTAACACTTTCCAACCAATTCCTTCTTGTTCTCCTCCCAGACTCCCTCTGGTGCACATGTTTCAAGTATTTTACATGTGTTTTCGTTTGATCTAGCTCACAAATATGTTCATCAATAAAAACAGGATGGAACCCATGTTTTCTATCAAACTTGTTCATGGTGGAACCCATGACATCATTATTATCCATATCTGCATTTGAGAGACACAAAAACAAAAGAAAAATCAATAAATACATTCACAAATAAATAAGCGTGCACACACACACACACACACACACACACATATATGTATATACATAAAAGCTAACACCCCATTTGTATTTATGTTAAAAAACTTAATGTTATAGTGTTACATGAAAAAAAACAATCTAGTGTTACATGAACCAAATGATATAAAAATTTCTACAAATATAAGTCTCGTTTCACAATACAATAGAAAAAATCGTGGAAATAGAATAAAACCATGGCCAATATTCAAAAAATGAATATTGGCCATGGTGATGGCCAGTATTCAAAACCTCCATTTCTGCATTTCATGATGTAATATGAATCCACAATATTAATATCAATATAACATATAAAATATATAGGTTCAAATCTAGAATAAGGTATATATATGGCCAAAATGATTGAAGCGGTGAATGGATAGTAGATCTGATCCATCTTTTTGCTAAACTATAGATGATGGCTGACATGTGATGTAGGAGAATCCAGGCACTCTGCATTAAAGGAGGAGTCCAAAGCAAAGCAAGGAGGGGGACGTGGAACATTGGTGCTGAATAGGGGACTATTCTGTTTAAACATAGCTAATTAGGTGGAATGGATAAAAGTCTCGAGGAGACTTATTAAATGTAATTTGCCACATATGTATGCATGTAGAGAGAATTCAGGGTAGTTGAGTGATTTGTGAGGATTGATCGGATCCTTTCAGTGATATGATCCAATATTTTTGTAAAGGATGAACCTACGTGTTTTATATATATCATGAGACAGACAGTGAATAGGGAAGAGATAGAGAGATATACAGAGTGATAGATAGAGATTTATGTAAACCCGAGTGACCAAAATGTAATAGAGAGAACTCATTCTAAGGTTGAAATGCCTTAGCTTGTAATCATTATGTGTAATATAAGAGTGTGCTTTATGTTGAATTTTTGTGTTGTGTGTATTAAAACTAGTGTTGCCGAATTGTTGATTGACCATCGATCACTAAAAGGATCAATGGCAATCCAATATTAAACAAAGTAATTGTTGCTTGAGAATTGTGTGTACTAAATAGTGGATGGCAGAAAATCCATGCGGAAGGTGTAACTCCATCAATGGTGAATGGAATAAAGTCCAAAAGAGAACAGATGAAACAATGCACAGTGGCTGTTGGATCTGATAGATCAACGGACCAGATCCAATCATTGAGGATCGTTGGAGGAATATCGCATCGGCGGAAACCTTTGGCGATATCAAAACCAGGCCATGGATAGTTGCGATGAGTGATCGCTGATGAAGTGAGGACCGTTGGATTGGAAAGGGGATCAACAGTGAAGATATGATCGCTAATCACAAATTTTAGAGGTAAAGGGCTAGCGGACGGTGGAATTTTGAAGCACTAATGTGCGATACTCTGATACACTGATAGCAATAAAGTGCTAATCAAAGATCGGATAGTGGAGCAGTGCCACAAAGGTATCTTGGAATAGACGGACCTGATGATACATAGATCCAGGTCTATAATTTTTAAGTTCGGCCTTAAGTGTTTCGGATCAAGTTTTCCATGTATTTCCTGTGCGTCTATGTATTTTCGATATGAAGTGTGGTACCAGTTTTAAGGCTTAAGGCCTCAAATAACGCTTCTGATAGGTTTGTGGGCCATAACCTATAGGCCTTAGGATCAAGTTTATAAATGAAAGGGGATTTTGCATACCCCAAAATCTTCCTTTCATCAACATGCTTCAATGATATCTTAGTAAGCTATTTCGTTTATATATATAAGATTGACCGCTATCTACCAAAATTAGTTGGTTAGAGGCCAAAAGAAAACCCTGGAAGGTCTAACTCGAGGTGGTTAGTGAAAACTACAAATCTCTTAGCCTTCTTAACAAACTTTGTAGAGTTGCTTGGAGTGGATTCAATGGTCACTATGAAAAAGCTTAATAGATATGAAAGAAATAACTTAGTATGGTGTCTACCTACTATAGATGGTGCAATTTATAAACCACCAAGTATTATTATTCCAGAATATACACATGGCTATAACATATATAATACTCATAGCTGCTATATACTACGGTAGGCATATTTCTTGAATGAGTCAGACCACCAACATAAGGTCAATAGGTTAGGTCCAATAGGGAAGGTACCTAGTGGTAACATTATCTGGTAGATCACTCAACAAACAGAAACCACTTCGAGAACAGAGCTAGGCATGTTAGTCTTGGACCACTCGAGGATTTAATCCAATGCAGTGGGTACTGACTGTAGCTACTCACTTATCTTAGAAGCACCAGATGGGATGGATGGTCCATTAGTCGAGAGGGTTTCCCTAGATATATATCTTGAACTACCAACTGAATTGGATTCATTACAGCCAGAAAGAACCCTTAGGAAGATATCCATAACTTCCTCTTATATTGTTGAACTGCTGCATGACTTTATTATTGTCCATAAGAGATCCGGAAGAGCATCACACATTCTCAGGAGATTATTCACACTTACTTGTATTTAGAAATATCTTAGGAGGACATTGTTTCTATTATCCCTTTACCCTTGCTTTACCTTTACTAAAGTGGTTCCCATACAACCTAGGGAGGAGAGGATGGAGGAGGGATGACTACTATGATCCTTTACCTTATAAGCACTAGATCGATAAAGCAACCTTACCCTTGACCTTATTTAATGCTGAAAGACTAGCAAATGGGAGGGATGGAGTGCTCCCCAACTTTGTGAATCTTAGTAGGTGTGTACGGGGCATCTATTAAACATTTTCTTATAAGCACGTATCAGAATGGGATCAAACTACTTTACTCTTCACTTTACCCCTCACCCTAGGATGATGGAGGGATTCTTGCCCAAACCATTTCATTACTCGTCCCATACCTAGATTGGGAATAAATAAACTCAAAGGTTTGTGCTTTGAGGATGGCTTCATCTTGCATCTCAGCAAATGTCATGGCCACATCTGTCAAGATTTTCGGAAGGAGGTAATTTTATCTGTGAATCAAGGACAATAAAGAAGGTTTCAGAGTTTTTTAGGTGTCGTAAGGCCCAAAGACCATAAGGGAGAGGATTCCCCCGACAGGGTTCTCAATTAAGGGAGAGGAATGATGGAAAGAAGAAACGACTTGATGACTCCTTCTATCGCTAGTTGTTGGGCTGACAAGTTGTGACCCAACCAAATAGGGTTGAGATGTTGTTACCGAACCTGAACCATCTCTAGCTAACTAACCTGCCATGCAATAAAACCTACCATTGATTAATTGATACTGGTTAACCCTACCACCATTGATCAATCTATTGAGAAAGCTTACCTATCCCTACTTCTGCTTTGGATGACCTATGACAGGTGTTGGATTTCGAACAACAAGATCTCGATTAGGAACTGTAGAAAGGGAAACTACTCGCTCTTGATTATATATAATAGTATGTGTTGCTTTCACTCGTTCAACCATGTTTCCTAGGGCTCCACCGATTAGAACACGCAACCATCTAGAAATGTTAGTAACGGAAGATAGTGATCAAAACAACAACAAAATAAAGATCTACCGAGTAGAGAGTTTATCAATTAAGCACAAAAATAACAGCTAGTAATAGCTTACCAAATAGCGAGAGAAGGGATAGTTAATTGACATTATAACTAATAGATACAAGGGATCATAGATACCTTATACCCATGCTAAATGCCTTGCTAACCATCCATCTACTATAGTTTGTCACATAGATAGAAGGATGGAATAGAAGGAGGGGGGAAGGTAGCATCAGGGACGCAGACACCACCACCAGGAATAAATATAGGAGAGGTAGACAAGATTTAAGAAGAAGCAAAGGTGAAAGCTTTTCTTCCCCAATCCAAAACTAAATTCAAACGCCCCTTACTGTGTGTGGTTTCTCTAGTCAAACACTCCATGCCTTATCAAGTTGCGTCTAGTTGGCTTGATAAAATGACCTAATATGCATCTGGGTTATCAGGTTCAATGCCCTTATATGCATCTGGTTGGATTTATAAAATGACCCGTGATAATTGTTTGCTTAGTCAAATGCTATTATAAATTATACCACCTGCAGGCAGGTAATCACTAACCTAAGATGTTGGGATTGGTAGAAATAGTGTTACTGGCTTCTAGCTTAAGCTGGTGGGTTACTTAGATGGTGAGATTTCTGGCTTGGATTGATTTATGGTTATGGGTGGGTCTATAGGATCTACTAAGTCGACTGCTTTATTGATTAGGTCAATTGGTTCCGCCTTTGCTCCCTCTGCCCTTGATGTTCGAACTATCTTGATGGCACAACTTGGTCGCAGTAATTGACATTTATGAAGCTAGGTAGGTTTTGGAGACTTGTATCGGGATTTGTGGATGGGATCGGTATCGGCATAACATTCATGATTTGCTTCATTGTTTCGATTGGATTTTTTTCTTCGTTGTTGATGCGAGAGGTGCAACTCGCTGACGAGGTTGGGGTAGGAAATTAGTGAATCAGCATCGAGATTGGAATGTGGATTGCATCTAATGTTCCTAATCTATTCGCTAGCTTAGGGTTCACTTACTTGGGGTTGGTAGGTTTTATTCAGTTCGTTGGGTGGTAAAGTCTGGATGGGCAGGTGTTTGACTAATTTTTATGCGATTAGGTGGTGAAAATTGTTAAGACTCATAAATGGGTAATTATATGGGCTCATTTTACCTCCTAACCTAGTAAAATCAACCATTCTATTAGCTTTTTGTATGATTTTCTAATTATATTTATGCTTATAGAGTGAGTTGAGTTAATTATGATGCCATTTGGTCTAATATGTGTTTAATGTAGATTATGGATGAATTTTGTGGTTAAAGTCAAGGATCCAGTGGAAAAATAGCAACAGTAACTTGAAGTGGACAAGGAGAGGACTTATAGGAGGGAATCCCCCTCATTTATTACTCTCCACTTTGAATTCCCCTTCATTCAACTTGGAGTACAAGCAACCAAGTCATGCACTAGAAGGTAGCCGAGCAAGTGGAGAATGACTGATGATTATCTTGAGTTTTGGGAGCCAAGTCTCCCTGATTTTAAGGAAGCTATTGGTAGCATCATTTGTATAAGTAGAGAGGCCTAGAGCCTCACTAAGGTCAGATTTTTATTTTTATTTTTGTTGTACTTTTGCTTATGTAAACTCTGCTCAACTTTGAGCTTATTAGTTTGACAGTTTCATGTAATGTTGTTATTGTTTTGGAAATAAAGATGGAATCCTTTTTGGGTTAGCACTAAGTTACCTTGGAGGGTTGAAGCCCTTGGGATAAGGCCCAATCTAAGCATCCAAGCTCCTATTTACTTGTATTTGTATGTTTTATTTCAGTTGTAGATCAAATTGCTGCTAGATGTTTTTCTTTCATGGTTAAGAATAGGTTGCTTTTGATGATTCAATAGTTTTCTTCCATTTGTGTTTTCTATAGTAGGTTAAGCAGTTATAAAGAAAATATTCAAAAGGATAGTAATAGTGCCTTGTTCTCTCTTCGTCCCTTTGGGACCATGATCTGAGGCAAAGACCCTCTCGCTACCCCAAAAACATAGATTTTCCTCATTCATAGGACTTATAGTGTTTACAGCTTTTTAGTTGGTTAATAGTTTAGTTTTCTTTGCATCAAAAACTTTCCATCATGCTCACTTTTTTATTTACCATAGTCTTCTTCCATTCTTTCCTTTCTTGCAACAGTCATCAACATTTCCTTTCATAGATCATAGTTTAGATTAGTTTGATGAAAAATTCTGTTTTTCTAGATGCATTTATTTCATGCATGCTTCATCGCATTGGTTGACTGTCAGTTTTCTATGTAGCAGATATCTTCTAACAACATATCACCTTATCAGTCATCCCATCCTCCATCTGATCCATGCCCTATAGGTTGCCCAAGTCTCCCCTCAATTCTGCCTTAGCTTCCTGCATTTTCCATAGAATTCCTTCCTCTCTCCTTGAGCAAATCCAATCACATTTCTCTCTCCTAATGATTCTTGGTAGACCCTAGGTGCCCTAAAACCTCATTCCAACCTTCATCCACATTTTCCACCCACTCTCACACCCTCAAAATAGCCAAAACAACTCTCGGCATCCTCGTGTAGCCCTCCTGTAAAATGTTGTTTTTCCTCCTGTAGATTTGTTGTGTCCTCCTATAGATTTTCCTGTAGGGTTTCTTTTGAAGGCCGAGTGTGGGAAAAGCCTCTAGAAGGGCACTTGAGAGCTCCTAGGACCCAACCACACCATCCCACATCTTCTCAAGCTCCAAAACCACCTTTCAACACCACCTATTTGTTGCCACATTCACAAACAATAAATCACATACATGTCAAATTCACATAAAAATACATAAAAATCCAAAAAGATGTTTTTTGCTCATTTACTTCCAAAAATAGCTTAGTTAGATGTTGTTTACTTCTTTGAATATATAGATGGCATTATTCTCATGGTTTCCATAGTGCTTTCTGCAAAAATAGGATTAGTTGGTTAAGTAGGATTTACTTGGTTTGCTTTACATTTCGGTCTTTCTCCTTTCTGCAGTTAGAGTAGTATCTGTAGAGTAGTATTTCTCTCATTTCATCACATATAGAGCTTCTTCTGGAATCCATAGAAGTTGGCTTGAGCTCCTAGTGATCTTGCACCGGCTGACCAAGTGACAACTTACAGTAAGAACTAGTACTTGTGCATACAACACCGTCGCTTCCAAGATTGTTACGAACTACCGGGTTGATAAGAGTAAGGAAGGTAGCCCAGGAGTTGCAACATTATTGCTAAAATATTGGTGCTCATAATATTTTTGGTGCCGTTTCCGGGGAAGCATCAGAGTATTCTGTGATTACTGCTTTCTTCTATTTTCTTCTTGCAACATTCTGCTAATAGTTTATTTTAGCAAAAGTAGACTAGTCCTTTATTTTCCTTTAGTTCTTCATTTCCTTGCTTTCCTTTTCAATTCTGCAAATTCCATTTTAGTAAGTTCTTTCTAGTTAGTTGCAACTTGTTTTTTTCAAGCAATTTCAGTTTTGCAGGTACTATTTGTGTGAAGAAAACAAAAAGCAACCAAAAAGATTTCCTTTCATGCCTCGTAAGAATAGAGATAATTCAGGAAAATTTCTGCCCAATGCCCCCACTGCTTCACATAGCCAACCTTCTCTCTTCTTTGGTGGCTGTGATCAAGAAGAACCCTTAGGTGAGCATCCATACATATTTGAAGAACCTATAGGGGAAGAAGAAGAAGAAAACATTCCTTTGGAGCCAATGGCTGAACATAGAAATGCTAGGGGGAATGGAGAAAGAATAGAGGGTACCTTTCCCATTTGAGAGACCAATGACAACACCAAAATGAAGAATATAAGCCCTTCTACCCTACCTCATTTCCATAGTCTGAATACAGAAGATCGTGACACCTATTTGTTTGAGTTTGTTGTTATCTATTGAACCTATGACTATGCGAAAGATGAGAAAAAGTTGAAATTGTTCCCTTCTACTCTCAAGGATGTAGCCTTGCGCTGGTTGATGGGATTACCTGGCAATAACATCACAACTTGGGCTCAGATGCAAAAAGCCTTTAACAACAAGTAGCGAGACTATTGTAGGTCAAAAAATATTAAAGAAGAAATCTTTCAAATGACCATAGGAAGTGATGAGTCATTGGAGGACTATGAAGAAAGGTTCCAGCTCAGTTACAAAAGGGTCGGGTGTACACTTGACCCAGTGTCTCTAAAGCTGGTCCTGCTTAGGGGAATTCAGGGAGACCTTTTAGACACCCTCCATTTACTAGCTAGGGGAGACATCTACCAACTATCCTATGAGGACATAAAGGCTGTTTTTAGAAACCATTCTAGAGCAACCAAAAATAAAGGTAGGGGGAGTCAACCCATAGCTAGTACCTCTTCGTCTAGCTCATCCATTAAAGGAGAAATTGGAAACATGCTGGAAGACTTCAAGAGTGAAATGCTGCAGACTCTTGCCATGCAAATGGATACCTTACATATCAAAAGGAAACAAGAGGAAGCAGAGAGGGCTTTGGCCATTTTTTGCCCTAGATGCACCAGGAGGCATCGTAGGAATGAATGCCCATTGAACTCTATAGAAGTTTGTTCAGTCTATGAAGAAAATCATTCTACGGACAAGTGTCCTTCCTTACCCAGACTTAAAGTTGTATATCAAGGGGTTGAGGGAGTCACCGAATAACTCTATTACATAAACCAAAGGAGGCCGCATGGACCTAGACCATATCAACAGGGGATGCAAGGGACATCTCAAGCATACTCCAACCCCAACCAAGTCACTTCCATAACTTCTTGGGCCCCCCTGCTCATCCTTCCTGGTCCACACCTCCTCCTTGGTCATTCACATCTCCATACCATACCTAGCCAGCCACCCATTCATTTCAATTCTATGCTCTGCCGTAGCCTCAATGGAATGCATCTCATCAAGGGTGGAGGCCCCAATAAAACTCTCCTCCTACTCTTTTACCTCCACCACCTGCTCTTTTTCCCCCACCACCTGCCCAACCACAACCATTACCTCCTGCTCCACCAAAGCAACCACTAGATGCCTGCTGAGCCAAATCTGAACCCGAACAATAGACAGGTTCAATAGGTGTATATTGGGGAACCATCATGCCCAACTTATGCTGTGGAGATTCAGGAAATTAACTTTCGATCTGGGAAAGTTCTCCCAGATAGCCAACCTCCACCTAGGGAGGTTGAGGAAGATAAAGATGAAAGTGAACCTAAAGCAATTCCACCCTTTCCTGAGAGACTATCCATAACAATCCAATCTACCCCAGAAGAAACTAAACTCCTAGGAGAATTGAAACATTTATGTGTGAAGATACCACTTCTCCAAGCCATAAAAGATGTGCCTATCTACAATAGGTTGATCAAAGAGAAGTGATTTAGGCATCTAGGAAGGCACAAGAGAGATGCCGCAGCCATCAATGTCATAGGGCAACTGTCTGACCTGATGTTAGGGCAGGTAATCTGTCCAAAATACCTAGACCCTAGAATCCCAGTAGTTGATGTCCACATCAATGGTACCATGATCGCACACACCTTGATTGATCTGGGAGCTGCCATTAATGTCATGACAAAGGACACAATGCTCAAACGCAACCTATAGGGCTCCTTGGGAAAGACTACGACTATGCTATAGCTTGCAGACTGCTCCACCGTGACCCCTGAGGGGATTGTGGAAGATGTGATGGTATCCATTGATTCTTGGGAGTACCCTGCTGATTTCTTACTTCTCCAGCAAAAGGCAAAGCTCACTGGGTATCCTCTCATTCTGGGAAGACCCTGGTTGGCTACTACCGATGCCTACATCAGTTGTCGAGCTAGGAACATGACCATAAAGAACGGGCATATTTCCAAGCAGTTAATCCTATATCCTCCTACCTAACCTTTGCTAGAAGATGATCTACCTCTTTGGTTGGAGGAGGAAGATGAGGATGAAGTTTATTCTGCACTGCTTTGTGCATTATGAATCGCCATGCGGGGAAACAACAAGATGAGGATGATATGATTGAAAATCTGATTCAGAATCCACCTTCCAGTATATCACCATTAGAGGAAATAGTAAGAGAAACCAAAAACAACCCCTCAACTGATCTCTGTGTGGCTAATTCCACCTCCCTCCGTGTTAAGACTATAGAGTTCAGCCCAGAAAGAACCTTGAAAATCAATCCATTCCTATCCACTTCCCAGGAGAAGGAACTGTGTAGCTTGCTGAGAAAACACCTAGATGCCTTCACCTGGAGCTATAAGGAGATGAAGGGAGTGCACCCTTCAGTATGTACTCATCATATATACATCAAGGACAATTGAAAGCCAGTGAGGCAGCCTCAAAGGAGGATGAATCCAACACTTAAAGATATTGTTAAGGAAGAACTATAGAAATTGCTTGATGCAGGATTCATCTATCACATCTCTAACAATGAATGGGTCTCTCCTTTGGTGCTAGTGCCAAAGAAAAATTGTAAGTGGAGAATCTATGTCGACTATCGGGAATTGAACAAAGCCACTAAAGAGGACCATTTTCCTTTACCTTTCATAGATCAAGTGTTAGATGGCATGGCAAGAAAAAGGTTTTTCTCTTTCCTAGATGGCTTTAGTGGGTACAATCAAATTCAAATCAACCTGGAAGACCAAGATAAGACCACTTTCACTTGCCCTTGGGATACCTTTGCATACCGGGTTCTTCCTTTTGGTTTGTGTAACGCTCCAGCCACTTTCCAAAGAGCGGTACTGAGTATATTTTTTGAATTAGTTCATGATGCAGTAGAGATATACATGGATGACATTGCTCCTTATGGCTCTAACTTTTGGGAAGCCTTATCTAATCTAGGAAAAGTTCTAGACAAATATATTGAGATGAACCTATCCCCCAATTTGGAAAAATGTGAATTTTTGATGACTAAAGGGACCGTGCTAGGTCTTGCAATATCTCAACAAGGACTGCAGGTGGACCCCAACAAAATTTCCATCATCTAAAGGGTCCAACCTCCTCAAAAGGTGAGAGATGTCAGAAGTTTCCTAGGCTTGGCGAGGTATTACTAGAGATTCATTAAGGATTTCAACAAGCTAGCCTCTCCTTTTTTTGGCCTTTTAGGTAAAGATGTCGAGTTTATATCATCGGAAAACTATCAAGAAGCCCTAGATACCTTGAAGAGAAAACTCATGACTACCCCAATTCTGAGAGGCCCAAACTGGGCCCTACCTTTCCACATTCACAAAGATTAAAAAAAAGCAATAGGATCAACCTTGAGACAAATTGATGAAAAGTTACCTTATGCCATATACTTTACAAAAAAAAACTTGTCAAATTAAAAGTTAAACTATACGGTGATCGAGAAGGAGATCCTAGCTATTGTGCATTCTTTAAACAATTTCAGACATTATATCAGAGGCTATTAAACTTTTCTGCACATTGATCATGCTGCAATTAGATATTTAATGAAAAAACCAGATGTGAATTCTCACATTATTAGATGGTTGCTTTTACTGTAGCAGTTTGATTTGACCATTATTGATAAGCCTGGTAAAGAAAATGTTGTTGCTGACATTTTGTCTAGAGTAAATTTTTTTGTAGGTGAAGAAGGAATGGTGAATGACCAAATGTCACATGAAGACTTGTTTGCTATCTCAGTACTCTCTCCATGGTTTGCTGATATAGCAAACTACTTGGTTTAACACATTTTTCACCACATCTGTCCTCAAAAGAGAAGAGCAAGATAGTGAGGAAAAGCGCCCCTTTCACCTAGATTGGGGGAAATCTCTTCAAACTCGGCCCAGACCAAATCTTGAGAAGATGTGTCAGGGAGGAGGAAGTCTTTGACATCATCCTGGCCTATCATGATGGGCCTTGTGGGGGTCATTTTGCAGCAAAAACAATCGCCTTCAAGATACTGCAAGTAGGCTACTACTGGCCCACTCTTCATTAGGATGTGAGGAGATATACCAGTCAATTTGATCGGTGCTAGAGAATGGGGAAAACTACTCCAAAGGATGAGATGCCCATGCAGCCTCAAGTGACCATTGAGCCATTCGAGAAGTGGGGCATGGACTTTGTGGGTCTTGTCAGCCCTCGTTCAAAGCAGAGCCGATACATCATTGTGTGCACCAATTACTTGACAAAGTGGGTAGAGACAAAAGAAATGAAAGCAGCGACAGAGTAAAAGGTAGCTTAAGTTTTTAAAGAGAATGTATTCTACAAGTTTGGGGATCCAAGAGAATTAGTCACAAATCAAGGTAGTTAGTTTACTTCCAATCTGATTGAAGACCTTCTCACACATCATAGAATCAAGAAGATGACTTCAACCCCTTACCATCCACAAGCCAACGCGTAGGTGGAGGTCACTAACAGAGCATTGGAAGGGATCTTGACAAAGGTAGTGAGCAGCAACAGAAAAGATTGGGCAGACAAATTAGTTGAGGCCACTTAGGCCTACAATACAACATGGAAGACCACTACAGGGTTCACACCCTATGAGCTATTCTATTGGAAGAAGGCATTGCTATCAATATAATTTGAATTCAATACCTTGAGGATGGCAGCTCAGCTGAACCTAGACCTCAGCCATGCATAGAAAGAAAGATTACTTTAGCTCAATGGATTGGATGAACACAAAATGCAGACCCTTTTCCATACAGAGGTAGTTCAACTTCAGATAAAGATATGGCATGACAAAAAAATCAAGGAGAAGCAATTCCAAGAGGGAGATTGGGCACTACTCTATGGTTCAAGATACAAAGATTTCAAGGGAAAGCTAAGGACAAGATGGTTGTGACCCTACACTATGGAGAAATGCAATGACAATGGTTCAGTTCTGATCAGAACCATTGATGATGAAGCCATCCCCATGCTCATCAATGGACATTGGTTGAAAGTCTACAAGAAACAACTCTCCAAGTGAGAGTTCATTAAAAATTTGAATAAGACAGTGACGGTAGTGGAGAATGTCTTGGCCTCCACTTCATCCACTCACTGAAGAAAAAGAAAAATAAAAAAATAAGGACTCAACTGAAAACCTCCATGAGGCGCTTGAGTCCCATCATTGGGTTCAAAACCTCTTCTGAGGTGGCTCAGTGATGTCAAAAAAAGAAAGAAAGAGGAAAATAAGATCCCTGGGTGAAAACCTCCCTTGGAGGCACCCAGGGAAGGAAATTAGGGTGAAAACCTCCATAAGGTGCCATATTTGTTTTCAAAAAAAAAAGAAAAAAAGAGAAAAAGAAAAATGAATTTTCAGTTGCATTGCACGTTTGCAGGAGGACTACAGGAAGTAGCAGAAGATGCCAAGGGAGCCCTGAAACCAACACCAGAACCTATCCTACCTTCCCACACCTTTCTCCATCATTCTTGGCATTTTTCCACCTCGCTGTGCTTATTTAAAAAAAAAACTATGTTTTCTACAGGAGGCTCCTGTAGGAATTACAGAGAGACATAAATAGATATAAAAGGAAGTTTGAGAGACAGGGAGGCTTCATAAAAAATCTATAAATCCTCCTATAGTCTTCAAACCTCCTTTCCATCATGTCTAAGCCTGCATCACACCCCAAGAATCATTCTTCTTCCTGTTCAACAAAAACACAGAAAAAACAGTTCTTCAGGAAAAGGAAAACAAACAAAAAAATAAGAAAGGGAACAACACCATCAACCTCACCTGAAGCCTACCTATTACCTCTCCATCTCTATATACATCTTTGGTACCACCCTCATAGTGCCAAACACAAAAATAAGTTGAAGTTTGAAAGGGAGAAGCAGCTACAGGAGCTCCTGTAGGAATTCGTGTAGCCGCTGATCCCATTAAAATCCAGCATCAGCAGCAAGAGGGTGCAAATATGAAGGTTGAAGAAGACACCTGAAGATTAGATCCACTCAAATATGAACCTACACAAAGAACATCCACACATCAGCAAGCAGATAGCATGAATAAAAAAAAAAAAAACAAAGGCATACAGTAGAGAGAGAGAGCCACAACACCTCAAAACAAATACATTTGGATCTCAGGTAAGTAACTAACCCGCTCCTCTGTTTTCATTTGTGTAATTAGAAGGTATCCAAAAGTAATGAGATGGTTGAGGTTGAATGAGGGAAAGGTGGCCAGTTAACTTGGCCACCTTCATCTAGTTGACTCCACTCATCTGAAGATGTCACCCACATGTGCGCACAGTCAACTCAAGAAAGATGTCAAGGACAAGTAGTGGAGGAAGTGTGAACTTCGATTGAATCATGAGGGATGATTATGAGAAAAGGGCCATGATAACAAGGTAGGTGGGGACCAATGATCTAAATATGGCCAATGTACACTTGGCTAGCTCACCCTCCATCGTTGAAAATATCCATAAAAAGCAATCAGTACTCTTCCTTGAGCACTCTCACCACCTTTTCCTTCATTCTCTCCTCGAAACTCCACTCCTACAATCTCCTCGTGCCCCAACAGCCTCATAACCATCGTTCTCCATTTATCTCTACCATATTCCTACTCTCGGAATTGTCTACAGGAGCACTTATAAGTTCTATAGGAGTTCTACAGGAGGGATAACAATTTTCTATAGGAGGGCTAGTGAGTTGTTTTGAAGGGAGAAAACATGGTTTTGAGCACAATTCTCGGGCTGAGGAGGTAGGTTCTATGCATAACCCCATTGAATATCCAAATATTCAAGCAATGGTTAAAATTTTGAGGAGAAAATAAAGCCTTTAGGTGGAGGAAATACATCAAAGAATTTCTGCTTATTTCTTAAAAAAACACAGTCTCTCTGTTTCTCTATTTTTCTTCAAAAATTGTTGCCTCCTTCTCCTCATTTGGTTTCCCAAAGAAGCATAAAGAAAATGACAGGAGGTTTTATTAGGAAAGAGCCCACCAACTCCTCCAGGCTCCATGGACATCCCCAAGTAGTGGACATATTCAGAAGAGCAAATTGGATGAACTTTTTTGAGGAATTCCGAGGGTTTGATGAGGAAATTGGTCAAGAATTTGCCCGCTCTTTGGTCCCTCACACCAGAACACATGCCACTGTCATCTTTAGAGTTCTTTCCATGGAGATAACCCCTGAATTTATCAGTAGGGTCACTACCCTTCCTCTTGGATTGCCTTGGAGTAAGGATGAGAAACCAATTGGCTAAGCTGCTAAGAAAAACTTCTTCCAAAAAAATGAAACCCCTGTAGAAGATAAAAATGGCATAAGAATGGCTACCATATCATCTCCTTGGGATGCGCTTAGCTATCAAATAATCAAGTATATTTCCTATGAGGGGAGGTACAACATTGTCTATGGTTACCACCTTAGAATCCTTCATGAATTAAGGTATGGCATGGACACTCTAGCCCCTCAGAAGCTCAGCATCCCCAACTTGCTCCTGCAGTTCCTCATTGACTCTAGTACTAAAGTAAAAGAAGGAAATCTAGAGCAGCTAGCTCACCATGGGTTAACCAAAATTTTAGTGGAAGAAGCCCTTGATACATTTACACTCCCTATAGCATGGGAAATCTTCTGAAACATGACAGCCGAAGATGACATAAAGACCCTAACCTATGATATCAGTCCTACTAGCAGTGAGGAGGAAGAGTAGTAAGGGGGAGAATGTGAAGCAACTGGCGAGTTAGAAGAAAAAGAAGGGAATAAGGAAGAAACCAAGATAGAGGAGGAGAAAGTTGAAGAAGCAAAGCAGGAGGAAACAGAGAAAATAGAAACAAAAAAAGAGGTAGAAAAGATAGAAGTGTCCCTTGAGACTCTAGAGAGAGAGGCAACAACTACTCTCACTGCCCTCAGCACACCAATTAAGCCAAAATAGAAGAGGAAGAGGAAAACCTCAATGTATTTGAGGGCTAGGAAGATCACAAGAATCAAAACAGGGAAACCCCAACCTTCTTCAAAAGTGCCAATTATTATTGAAGATTCACCCTCTGCCCAAGGAAAAGAATCCCCTTCCAAGGCACCTATCACATATGAAAGAGGGACTCCTAGATCCCCCACATGGAAAGAAAAGGTAGAACTACAGGACCCAAAAACAGTCCTACAGGAGGCACAGACAGTTCTACAAGAGACCTTGTCGAAAGTACAGGAGACCCAAAAGATTGAGAAAAGGGTATAAGGATAGTTGCAGGGAAAGGAGGAAGAAACAAAGCTACAATAACTTGATCCCCAACCCAGTATTGGCTCCTACTACAATCTTCTTGAGGGGTGAAGAATAATTCCACAAAAAATTGCAATTGCGCTATTCTTTGAATTAGAGAAAGAAAGAATAAGGACCCATAGTTGGATGAAAATATCCAAATCCAAAGGGTTTGAGGATATTGGCCATATGGAGAATAAACTCAAAGAAATGGGCAGAGAGTTAAGTGCTGCCAGATACAAAGAAGCAATCACAAGAAGTCACCTTGAAATTGAAAATGAATTGCTAAGAAGACAGTTGCAAGAGAAAGAGACCCAACTGGCATGTATGGCCAGCTGGTCCATGGAGGCATTGCAATGTAGGACACCAAAAAAATCTTATGGCCTTTATCTCAAGGACCAATGGTTGCAATTTCAGATAAAGACTTTGGCACAAAGAGGCACAATGCCTTTCCAAGATTACATGTAGTTTATGGACCTGTGTGACCAAAGCACATCAGAAGATAAGGTAAATATGGTAGAATTATACCTGCATAACATGGCCCTCATAGACATGGATGTGTGGGAACCCAATGCCAGGCTAGGGTACCTAAGACTAATGGCCATGGCCTCATGGATGAACCATGAAGACTTAAGGGTAGCAGAAATAAGAAGGTTGATGATAAAGGAACATAATGAGCCATTAATGATCAGAGCTGAACCATTAGACCCCATAGCACTCATCATCACACATAACCTACTTACCCATAATCCTCAGATTGCCCCTAGATATATAAGTGATCAAGCACAAGCCATTGCACATTTTGAGGATATGGAAAGGTTACTTGGGGATGACTGTGTACATGCATGTATGAGGAGATGGAACACCTTACCACACAGTCTGCAGATCAGGGAATATCATTCCCCAATGAGGATGAAGGAGGCATTAAGGAGAATGCTAATGTATAAGTGCTCCATGCAGAGGCTGAAGGTCAATTGGATTGGCCTCAAATTGATTCCCCACTACTGCTAGGTATGCTCGAAGTAGAAGAGAAGCAGAAGAGCAGGAGCAGTGGGAAGAAATAGACATGAAGGCAGGATTCTATGATAAGGAAGAAGAGACCACATCAAAAGCATGGGATGATAGGGAGGCCACCAAGGCCATAAAAGACGAGTAGATGGACTAAGTTTCTAAGAGGATGAGCAACACTTTCAGTAGGGGGTGATGATGAGCCTCATAAATGGGTAATTATATGGGCTCATTTTACCTCCTAACCTAGTCAAATCAACCATTCTCTTAGCTTATCATATTATTTTCTAATTATATTTATGCTTATAGAGTGAGTTGAGTTAGATATGATGCCATGTGGTCTAATATGTGCTTAATGCAGATTATTAATAATTTTGGTGGTCAAAGTCAAGGATCCAGTGGAAAAATAGCAGCAATAACTCAAAGTGGACAAAGGAGAGGACTTATAGGAGGAATCCCCCTCATTTATTACTCACCACTTCGAATTCCCCTTCATTTAGCTCTGAGTACAAGCAGCCAAGTCATGCACTAGAAGGCAACCGGACAAGTGGAGGATGACTGATGATTATCTCGAGTTTTGGGAGCCAAGCCTCCCTGATTTTAAGGAAGATATTGGTAGCTTCATTTGTATAAGTAGAGAGGCCTAAGGCCCCACTAGGGTCGGATTTTTTTTTGGATTTTTGTTGTACTTTTTCTTATGTAAACTCTGCTCAACTTTGAACTTATTATTTTAACAAATTCATTTAATCTTGTTATTATTTTGGAAATAGAGATGAAATCCTTTTTGAGTTAGCATTGAGTTACCTCAAAGGGATGAAGCTCTTGGGTTAGGGCCCAATCCAAGTAGCCAAGCTCCTCTTTAATTGTATTTGTATGTTCTATTTCACTTGTAGATCAGATTGTTGCTAGATGTGTTTCTTTAATGGTTAAGAATAGGTTGCTTTTGATGATTCAGTAGCTTGCTTCCATTTGTGATTTCTATAACAAGTTAAGAAGTGGTAAAGAAAAGATTCAAAAGGCTAGCAATAGTGCCTTGGCCTCTCTTCCTCCTTTTGGGACCATGATTTGAGGCAAAGGCCCTCTCGCTACCCCAAAAACACAGATTTTCCTCATTCATAGGACTTATAGTGTTTACAGCTTTTTAGTTGGTTAATAGTCTAGTTTGCTTTGCTTCAGAACTTCTCCATCATTCTCACTTTTGTATTTACCATAGTCTTCTTCCATGCTTTCCTTTCTTGTAGTAGTCATCAACATTTCCTTTCATAGACCACAATTTAGATTAGTTTGATGCAAAACTCTATTTTTCTAGATGCATTTATTACATCGCTTGTTTCATCTCATTGGTTGACTATCAGTTGTCTATGCAACAGATATATTCTAACAACATATCAAATTATCAGCCATCCTATCCTCCATCTGATCCATGTCCTATAGGTTGCCCAAGTTTCCCCTCACTTCTACCTTAGTTTCCTGCATTTTCCATAGAATTCCTTCCTCTCTCCTTGAGCAAATCCAATCATCTTTCTCTCTTATAATGATTCTTGGTAGACCCTAGGTGCCCTAAAACCTCATTCCAACCTTCATCCACCTTTTCCACCCACTCTCACACCTTCAAAATAGCCAAAACTTCTCTCGGCCTCCTCTTGTAGGCCTCGTGTAGAACGTTGTTTTTCCTCCTGTAGATTTCCTGTGTCCTCCTGTAGATTTTCCTGTAGGCTTTCTTTGAAGGTCGAGTGTGGGAAAAGCCTCTAGAAGGCAACTTGATACCTGTTAGGACCTAACCACACCATCCTACATCCTTTCAAGCCCCAAAACCACCTTTCAACACCACTTATTCGCTGCCACATTCATGAACAATAAATCACATACATGTCAAATTCACATAAAAATACATAAAATTCCAAAAAGATGTTTTTTGCTCATTTAATTCCAGAAATAGCTTAGTTAGATGTTGTTTACTTCTTTGAATAGATAGATGGTATTCTTCTCATGGTTTTCATAGTTCTTTTTGTAAAAGTAGGATTAGTTGGTTAAGTAGGATTTACTTGGTTTGCTTTACATTTCAGTCTTTCTCCTTTCTGCAGTGAGAGTAGTATCTATAGAGTAGTCTTTCTCTCCTTTCATCACATATAAAGCTTCTCCTGAAATCCATAGAAGTTTGCTTGAGCTCGTAATGATCTTGCGCCGGTTGACCAAGTGACAACTTGCAGTAAGAACTAGTACTTGTACAAACAACACCGTCACTTCCAAGTTTGTTACGAACTACCGAGTTGATAAGAGTAAATAAGGCAGCTAAGGAGTTGCAAAATTATTGCTGCAATATTGGTTCTCACCAAAAATATACCTATGTCGGTAGTAAATACCTATGAACCAGAAAAAACTAGGTCAATCAAGCAACCGAACAGAGTCGGGAATGTTTCGTGGTTTAGATCTGTGCACATTCTACTTGAGATGTGTAAAGTTGTTTGATGGCTCTGATAATTGATAGGAACCACATTTACCAATGTGGTTGATAAACATCGATAGGCGTATATGAAACATATATAGAACCACATTTTCCAATGTGGTTGATATACGCCGATAGGCTTATATCAACCACATTAATAATTATTATGGGTAATTTTTTAAACACCCACTATTAGATTATTAAACTATATAAAATTAAGGACAAATAATATATATATATATATATTGAGTATTATATATTATTATGACGATGATGATGGCTAACGTCGGCTAAGACCAAACATTGGTCTATTAGACCTAAAGAAGCAAATTATTTATTTTGATTTAGGGTTTTAATTCCTATGCTCAAAAATCTTGGAGAGAAGCCTCCCGAGCTCACTATAATTTTGACATTGTAAAAGGCTAGGAAGGTCAATATTGCAGCAAAGATTGTGAAACTGAGATCTAATGTGGTTGTACGTGGGGCACTCTAAGAGGAAGTGGTTTTCATCCTCGATGT
>APFE031164979.1:7596-29773 GCA_000404065.3 Pinus taeda | reverse complement strand
AGTTGGAAAGGAGTGAACCCTGTTGACGTTTTTATTGAGGTTCGATACGCCCAAAGCGCTGAAAATAGCATGTTATGCCAATTCGACCAATGAATCCCAATGATCTTTCGGATCATGATGACTAGAAATTTGTTGATGGCTTCAACCAGACCATTAGCTTATGGATAATAAGGAGTTGAACTATCGTGACGCAAGCCAAGATGGCCTGTAAGCTCAGTCATCATAACATTTCGAAAATGACGCCCATGATCAGTGATGATCGCTTGTGGAACACCAAACCTAGCAATGATATGATTGAACACAAAAATTGCAGCTGTTTTTTCGTCTGCCTCAAATGTAGGCATCGCCTCGGCCCACTTGGTAAAATAATCTACCACAAGGATAATATACGCATGCACCCCGGCTGAGTGAGGGTTACATGTAATAAAATCAATACTCGATTTGGAAAAAGGACCAATGGCAATTATAGGGTGAAGAGGAGTAGGTGGAGCGCGCATCTTTCAATCAAAAATTTGGCAGTTCTGGCATTTTCGGACTACGATAATACAATCTTTAAACATGGATGGCCAGAAGTAGCCAGTGCGCGATATCTTTTGGGCTGTGGCATACCCAGACATATGACCACCACATGCTCTAGAGTGACAGTCATTTAGGACCCTTTCAGCTTCCTCATGAGTCAAACAACGTCGAAAAATAGAGTCCGCCCCACGACGATAAAGTGTATTTCCAATAATTTTGAATTGTTGGGACTGGAATCGTATTTTTCGATGTTCCGACCGTGAAATATCTAGCCGAAAGGATTGGGTTTGGAGATAAATGATGATATCCCCGTACCAAGGATCTAAAGTGCTAATTAGAAACAAGGATTCGTCTGCAATGGGCTCCTCCGCCACAGTTTCCGTGTCAGCACGCGGGAAGCCACACATTAACTCCGCAAAACTAAAGATTTCTTTGACTTAGACTTTTGAAATTCTAAGTCAAACTCCTACAGGATCACAATCCATTTGGAGTACTTGCCCCCCAGCAATTTCTTGGTAAAAATATAGATCATAGGGTTGCAATCATAAATAACCATAGTCTTATGTAGTAAAATGTAATGACGAAAACGTTGGACAGCTTGAACGGCTGCCAATGCCAATTTCTCCACATGTGAGTATTTTAGCTCAGCTGGATTTAAAGTTCAACTAAGGTAATATATCACATGTTCAGTACCGAATTCATCTTCCTGAACTAACACCATTCCGATGGTGGAATGGGAGGTAGCGAGATACAAGAAGTAGTCCTGGTTGTAGTTGGGAGGATGCAACAACGGTGCATGGGTCAACGCGTGTTTTAGTGCATCAAAAAAATTTTAAGCTATCTCGTCCCAAAAGAATGAAGCATTCTGTTTCAACAACCGGGTAAAACCCTTTGTGATCTCGGCGTAGTTAGGGATGAATCGTCGTAAAACGTTTTCTTTCCCTTGCAAACTTTGGAGTTGGTGAAGACTCGAAGGAGGAGGCAATTTGATAATGACTTCAACCTTCGAGGGATCGACGCAAATGTCGGCTTTCGAAACAAAAAACCCCAGTAACCAACCAGTTTCAATACAGAAGACACACTTGTGGGGATTCAACCTAATCTGATAATGCCTACACCTCATAAAGATTGCTCTTAAATGGACGAGATGATCAGCTCGATGTAATGAATGAGTAGGCAAGTCATTGAGATAGGGTTGCACAATGTGCTTGATATCATGGAAAGCATACGACATGGCCCGTTGAAAGGTTGCTCTGGCGTTCTTGAGCCCAAAAGTTAATTTGCAATAATCAAATGTTCCCCATGGACAAATGAAGCCGTTTTTGGTTGATCAGCAGGTAGAATATTGATTTTATCGTATCCGGAAAAGCCATCCATGAAGGAGAAAATTTCACTGCCGGCACAATCATCGATGATTTGATCGATATAGGGAGTTGGGTAATTGTCCTTTGGACAGGGTCGATTAATCTCCCTATAATTGCTACATATTCTTATTTTCCCCTGCTTTTTGTTAACAGGAAAAATATTCGATACCCAATCCATTAACGGGATCGGATAAATGAAACCTGCTTTGAGTAATTTTTCAACTTCTGCTTTAATTGTAGTAGCTTTTCTTGGGTGTATCTGACACAAAAATTGTCGGACGGGTTTAGCATCCGGGTAGGTTTTGATTTCATGAATAAAAATTGCAGGTTCAATTCCTGGAATTTCCTCATATGACCAGGTAAACACGTTGCGGAATTCTTGAAATAGGCCCTTATATGTTTGAATTTCATCTTCCGTACAAGAGGCACCTATATGAACGTTTTCAACAATTCCAGGCTTAACCAAAATGTCAAGGGGAATAGTTCGAGAAATATTTCCCAAGTTTAACTCGGAATCAGGAGGTTTCATTGGATTCTGAGCTTCCTTGACATATTCAGCTGTAAATATTGATGAGAAATCATTTTCAAAACGATCTCCCCAGGGTAAAAACGAAGATCTGTGATGAAGATCTTCCCATGGTAACTCATCGACGCATAAGATTTCACAAATTTGCTCATCAGTTTGAACAAGTTCAGAAAATGTTATTGAAGCTGAGTTTGATGTTGAAAGTGATTCCTAATGGACCACATTCATTAAGTCAATTTGAGTTGATGTTGTGTCGGAGAATGACTGCACGGCCTGATACGCAAGTTCATATGGACTCAAAGGCATAAGATCACCGAACGAGTCTATCTCAGATTCAGAAGGTATGATCCAAGGATCATCATAAACAATGGTATCTGATGAAATCATATGAATGGTTGCAGTAGAAGACGATGTGTTGATAGGAGGAAGAGGAAAAGTTCCCAGTAAACCGGAATCTTTAACTAGTCCTACTCCAACATCCTTATATGGGATAGTCGTTTTACCAACATGTTGAATGCTTTCAGCAGAGGCTGGTTCAGATGAAAAGTAAGAAAGCTGGTCTAAGGTTACGATCTTTCCATTATGAGGGAACTTTATAAGCTGAAATACTGATGAAACGACAGTTGTCATAGCATAAGACCAACTACGACCGAAGAGAAGGTTGTAATCTAGAGGGGCATCAACCACCTCCACATCTAGATTAATGGTTTTACCTTCAACCCCTATAGGTAAATCCTATAGAATGTCAAAAGAATGAAACCCACGACCATCAAAGGCCTTCAGAATCGTCGGGGATTGATTTAGTGAAGGAGAACCAAGCGATCTCCAACACTGTATCGACATAATACACGTTGAAGCTCCCTCATCAATCATAGTCCTATGAACAGGTCTATTTTTTACTATCACTGGAATCTGGACAACCATTTGATGAGGTAAGCGCGGTGCACTATTTTCTAGATCGAAGATTATAAGGTTTGGGTCCTGAACGTCAACAGCTCCTATAGCCGAAAAAAGTAATTTACGATGTGCTGGACATGATTGCAGCACTTCCAAAGCCGACATTGCTGAAGGTGAAACAGCTAAATCTTCAACAATGTTATAGTTCTGAGCCACTCTCGCATGTGGATTGAAAGCACTTTCGAAGTACACCCTTGGCAGGCGATTTGATTACTAAGTCTGGATTAGGTTTCTCGATCTGTAGTGGATCGGAACCGGGAGCTGAGGTTGATGGATTAGAATAAGAAGATTCTGCTTCTTTACCATCAACAGGACTTTTACTGCCATAATCTTGCGATCGAATCGCAATCCTAACATGGGACATCATCAATATGGGTTCTTCATTGGCACTGGAGGACGAACCTATCATCTTACTGTCTTGATTTGGAAAAGGATCCTTCAAAATAGCAGGAGTTTGGGAACCTTTGACAATTTTCGCAACCTCTGCACGATGAGGGCAGTCTCTTGTAAAATGTTCTTCATCACAAATGAGACACGGATAACGAGGTTTGTGTTTTTCATCAGTTGATTCCGCTTTTTCGGATTTCTCTTTCGAGTTCTTATCTATTTTATTCTTCTTCTTCCCTTTCTTCTTACCATCGGTTTTTGATTTAGCTGTAGATGACCCTACAACATGAATATCGGCGGAAAGTTCCGCGGAAGAATCTCCTGTCGGGGAATCTGGCAAGGTTATGATAGGAGAAGAATTCTTGGAAGACTTCTTCTTACTTTTGGTATTAATCGTACCAATCATGCCATCAGCAGCATGAGACCCTGAAGGAGCTGCAGCGATTTGATTTTGTTTGGGTAGATCGGGGATTTTCTCATGTAACATACCTGACTGAGTATAAACTAAGTCAAGGTACTGTGCTTGAGCAATTACTTTCTCCTCAGTAATGACTCCGGCATTAGCCACATCCTCAGTGATCTTGGGAAGTAAAGATTTTACAAACCATTCAACTAAGATTTGATCCAGGATAAAAACCTTCACTAAACGCCGTCAACGTCTCCATTCATGAATGTGATCCGAAATGTAAGTGGACGTTGACTTCTTTAACAAATTTAATAATTTCGTGCCATTGTCATATCTGACTGGCAACTGAAAATGAGTTAAAAATGAAGTAGATAACTGACTAAAATTATAAAAAGTGGCTCGCGGTAACTCAATGTACCACTTGGCCGCAAGACCAATTAGAGTGCGCTGGAAAAGTCGTAAACAGATTGAATCATCTGAAATGGAATTAGACACACACCAGAGGTGATAAGTCATCACATGGTTCGATGGGTCCTCTCCTGATTTGCCTTCAAACTTAGGAATATCACTAGGCAACTTATTCGGCATTGGCGGCCAAAATGGAAGATAGTTAATTGGATCGTTCGTAAGGCGCGTCAAGTCAGGCAAGTCCAAAGTTGCGATAAATGGTAATTGACGATTAGGGTCCCTAAAACTCTGGGTTGTCAGACCAGCCCCAGGAGGAGGATATCCAGGATAACTAGGAATTGGAATTGCATTTGGGATATTATATCCTCCTGGAAAACCAGGATTAACCGGACCATACTGGGGTTGCTGAGGTTGTTGAATGTATACCCAGGGTACAGTTGATACTGATAGACTAGTTGCTGCACAGCAGGACCGTATTGGTACTGTCCTTGGTACGTTTGTTGAATAAATTGAGGTTGACTGGTGACAACCGTACTTAAACCTGGTTGTCCTACAGGCATCTGAACCGAAGTGTGGACCGTGGGTCTAGACTGGGGTAAAGATGTCTGAGGAGTAGATACAGGGACAGTAGAAACCGGAGCTGTCGATAATCCAGAAGAAGGTGGGGTAGATGAAACAGATGTTGCGGTAGTTGCAGCAGTCGATTGAGGTGGAGTACGAGGCGTACTAGGCCCAGACTGAGAAGCTACAAAAGGTGCAGAAGTTTGAACAATAGACTGGACAGGTTGCTGGGGTGAACCAGAAACCAAGGGTTGTCCAGTTTGAGATGACAATTGCACATTCGGTTGCAAGACCTGTTGGGATTGAGTTGGATCCCACATTACATTCATTCCGGGGTATGGACCCATAACAGGTTGAGAAAATTGAGGACCATAACCAGGTTGAGGGTAGGGTTGATAATTCAACGGTATATTTCCATATTTTTGAACATATGATTGACCGGAAGGTGGTTGGTAACCTTGGGTTGGGTACTGACCTTGGGGTTAATAACCCTGAGGCACGTACTGATACTGGGGTTGACCTTGAGGTACATATTGATACTAGGGCTCACCTTGAGGTACATACTGAGTCTGAGGTTGACCTTGAGGAACGTACTGTCCCGTAGGTATGTACTGTCCTTGAGGTTGCCCCCCAGGCACAAACTGGGTACCTTGAGGTTTCCCCCCCAGGTGTTACTTGAGGATTTTGAGGCTGCCCCCCAGGCGGCGACTGGCCACCTTGAGGCTGAGGATTGCGAATAGTACCCGATATCATGAGAATATCTTCTACACTCAACAGTTTAGTACCATTATTTCTAGTTAATAACGCTTGTTCAATAGGTTGAAGAGATGCTCTCGAAAAAGTACCAGAAATCGACTAATACCCCGCGGGAACAGAAGGACCACCGTACAAAAAGGCTTCCGGAGATTGAGAAAACATGGACGACTGTCTCGACATATTTAATGGAGGATAGTAACCTCTAGCGGTTGGGTGATAAGAAATACGAGGTGGTGAAAAACTTAGTCCCGGGTTTTCCAGAAAATTAGTCAATGAAAGATACCAAGCACTGCTCCTAGGTGGACTGTAAAAGATTGATTCACGCTCCCTAAGCTCTATAATAGGTTGATTTTCAGGGATAGGGATGCCTTCTTCTTTTTCCGAAATAGCAAGTTCTTCAATAGCTATTAGTCCAAAAGGAAGATTTTAGGTAATTATTCTTTCTACCCTAGGAGAACTAGGACCACTAGAAGTTGGAGAGGCAAACCCTGATATTGGAGTAGCAACAGTTTTAGATTCAGGTTCAAATATTTTAGGTTCTTCACCTATATCACTAATAGATGAAACACTACCAGTAACTTCTGAAACAGACACAGACTGCGTACTATAATCTGCTATTAACGCTGAAAAATCAGGATATACCACCAAAGAAGACTCTCCTTTTTCAGGTGACCCAACTCTACTGTCTCTAGGAGTTACCAGGGCCCGTAGCCCTTTAGGCTGGCTTGGTGAAAACTCAAGAGGTTTGCCCCGAAGTCTACGGGACTTCCTCGGTAATTCAACCATGGTTAAAAATTTTAACTACTTCACACGAAAACAAAGTAAAATCTCAATGATAACCACCTAAAGCCTCTAAAGAACCAAACAAATTAAATCACACGCCTAAAGAATCTAGGAGATCAAACCACACACAAATAGTAACTTTCCGTACTGAAAATGCTAGTTGGTGATGAAATCCAACATCGCAAAGTTCAATACAGAAATAGCGATTGGAGTAGTTACCCCGGCAACCTGCTTAATGAATAGATTGGCATAAGTTTCTCCACTAAACCGTCTTGAGTGAAGAGAACTCCCTAGAAAATCCAAATGAGTCTAGCCGACATCTGCTCCAGTTACAGTGGGATCTTCCCACCACCGTCACCTTAGGAAGAATCCTATAGAATATGGTCACTATGGTTACCAACAGAAACATATATACCTGGGGGAACAGTCTATGATCCGATACGCACGCAAGGGCAGAGTAGCAAGCTCAATCCCCTTGAAGGCTTCTTGACATAATCCAAGGTTTACCAACAAGTGACCCCAGGCTCCTTGACAATGGTTAATCCGAGGTTTACCGTTTTTAATACGTGAATATCTGGCGTCATCCCCAATGAGGAAGGATTGATTCCCACACTGGTTCGGACACGATCTCGTGCTTCTCCTTTAAGAGGAGCTTTCCCAGAGCATAGATGCAACAATTGGATTCCTGTCCTACTTTGAGATACAACTACTTGTTTGTTTTACTGTCTTGGAGAGTTAAGTACTCCCTACTCCAAGACACTAGCCAAAGCTATGTTGGTGTAATAGAGCCCTAGAAAAAAAATATTACTAGATTGATTTTACTTTAAGCGTTATTTTTATTGGTTTTTGATTAAGTCAAGAGGTGCGGAGATGAAACTCGTGGTGTGAAGACTCGACTCGAAATCACTAAAAATGCACTTAAGATGATTAAACAATCTTTTCTCTTCAATGAAATTCTAGCTAGGAAAGAGTTTGAGAATGCAAATGCGTGTAAACACAAATCTTTCTTAACAAACAAATTAAAAGAAGAGTTTTGTTCCAATGCACTCAAAATGAGACAACTAGTTATTTTCACAAAAATTTCCCTTTTCTTTCAAACGTTCAAAGGCTACAAAAACAAACTTTTCTCAAAAGAGATTTTTGTATTTTTATAAAAACACTCAAAACAATGAATAAAGCAAATCTTGAGATCTACAAACTATAAAAACCTATTTGAACTAAAAGCTTACAAGATGTCTTTTTCAAGGATGTTTTACTTGGCGATAAGCAAACCAAGGACTAACTTGTCCAGAATCACAAATCAGTCGAAAAACAAGCAATTTTTTGTTTTCTTTTGTAAAAATGAAATCCAAACTTTTAACACAAGCTTTTCGAAGTTTTGCAAAGAGAAAACAAAAGATGGATTCCTCAACAAAGGTAGATTTTGAAAATGGTCAGACTCATAAGAAGGCCAGTAAAAACCAAGGTGATCCGAGGCTTCTACAGCTTCTAAGCTCTGAGCTACTACACGACCAAAATGAAAATCAAGACCGGCAACCAAAACTTCTAGGAATTTCACCTAAAACCATAACACCAATGGAATTAAACTAAGGAAAGTTCTTAACAAGTCACATGTAGGTCTGGGCAGGGGATAACAACATCTAAACAAATACTAAACTAATTGAAAGAGAAAAATTTAAGTTTTTCAAAAATTTAGCAGGGTCCGCAGGGTCAGAGTTTACACAGGTGCGTGCACGCTCTGTGTGCAAAGTAAACATGTGTATAAGTACACACTGTGTTACAAGCACAAGGTGCGGGCTTCTCCTAAAGTTATGAAAAGCAAAAATAATCCTAGATCTACTAAATCCACCCAATTCCACACACAACAAGCCAAAAACAGAAACTAAAACACAAGTTTCTCAGGTCAAAGTCAAAACAAGGAAAACAATCAAGTCCCTATTGGAATCGCCATTTTGTCACATGGAATGAGTCGAGGTTGCGGATAAGATTGACCTCCCTAGTATCTAAATATATCTAGTGACAAGCAAGCCAATCAAAAACTATATTTCTCTAAATATGCAATTAAAAACAAAGGCAAACAAGTGTTTTAGGCCTACCTTGGGTCCAATGCAAGTTTGTGGAAGCCTCGCTCCTTTGCTCCAAATGAGCTTCCTTGAAGTAAGTCTGCAAATACAAACAAGCATGTTAGAGTCGGTCTAGTTATCCCTCCATCAAAGATCAAAGCTCTTTTTTGCATTTCATGTTTTAGGTGTCCCACCAGTTTTCATCAGTTGCATTTCGTTAGGCATTCCATAACTCTGATGGAGTGGTCTATGGCATTCATTCCCCTCGTGCATATCACTGCTGGTTTAGGATGAGTCATAAAGCTTCACAAGTCATTTTTTAAATTTTTAGGTCTAGGTCTAGGGTTTGAGTTAATTTAGTCTTGAAAAGTCATAGAAGACCAGCAGGCCAGAGGGATGTCTTAGATAGATCATCACTTCAATAATTCTCACCATTGTACAACTGAATAAGGACTTATCTTCAAAACTCTTTTTTTGAAGACAAGTCGACACCTCATTTTTGTAAAAATTGTAAAAATTTTTAGTTCTTCAATTGTTCAAGTGCAGCCCTGGTCTCCTTTGCTGAAGCATATCAGAGCTATCCCTGCAAAAAATTATCAGAGAAAATCATCATTTCAACCTATTTTATGAAGGAAACCAAAAAGGTCAGAGCCTATTAATTTGAAAAAGTGTCAACAACCAAACATAAGAAAAATGGGTTTTCATTGAGCAAAAATTAAAATGGATGCTATATCAAGTCATTTCTCCTCATTTGCAACCTATTCCACATTTTGAGAGCTAAGAGCATCATTCAAGGGTGATTTTGCAAGTTTGTGCCAAGTTTGTGAGTATTTGGGTCAACTCCAAGGCGCGCGGCGCATCAGCATAGGCGCGCGACGCATCAGGCCACCTTTTTCAGTGTAATTTAACACAGGCGCGATGCACTCAGAGCGCGCGGCGCGTTGGGTAAAGCGCGCGACGCATAGGGTTTATGCCTGCAATTCACCAAGAAATCACTCAAATCACCTCTCCTCACGCCTAAATTCTCAGGTAGGCCTGCAATCATGACTTGATTTTGTTTTTTGATGGTGTATATAAAGAAAGTTAGCCTATCTTTGTCATGAAAACCAAATGTACAAAACCCTCCATGTTCATCAAATTGCTATAAGGATTCAAGGCAAAGTTTGCTGTAGGGTTTTAAAAAATTATTGTTTCCAAGGCTTCTTTTTCCCTTGTTTCACATTCCTTATATTCCCCAACTATTTTTCCCAATTATTCCTCATCAAATTCTACATCTTCCTCTCCCAAAACCCTAAACTCTCCCTTCTCCTATAACCATATGTTCCCTACCTTATTTCAAAACCCTAAAACATTTCTATGCCCCTTTCCCTTCCCTAATTTCCTCACTTTATTTCCATTGTTCCCATTTCCCTAATGCTTCCCTTTTCCTAACAATTCCCGTCATTTATGTCCCCTTGGTTACAACATTTTTATAAAGAGATAAAAAGTCAACAGTGAACTTTTGGCACACAGTTTTATATCAGCAAATATATATATTCCAGCCACCTTGTTGTTAGAGAACATGTCAGAGACCGAGTCAATATATGAGCAGGATTATGATAGTGACTCTAGACCGGAGGTCAATGTGCCTAATGTGCCACAGAGGTATCATAAGGGTGGCAAGAGTGGACAACATGTTAGGGAGGAGCCTACCTCTTTGGCTCAATTGCAAGCTTGCCCATTTGCAATGGATTGTTTTCGGCGCCAAACATGTTACCTATATTGTGAGATGATATCACAAACTCAGCATCATCATGAACTGGTCCATCTATTTTTCCTTAACTTACAGGATGTTCATGTCAACCTTGCCGCAATGAATTTCACTTTGTGACCCGACACTATTTCTCAGGCCACCGGGATACGAAATGTGGGGGAGGAATGGAGTAAACGCCAGATGCTGGACAAATATTATTATGAGCCATATGTCAAGCCCGCGTATGTTAGACACTGGAGCACGGCTTTTCCTTTCAGATACCTGAAAGATGAGTTTGCACCATTGATGAAACTCATCATTCGGTATTTCAGCTGTGAGGGTAGATTCTCATGTCTCTATGCGTACCATGTACGTTTGTTGATGCATTTCACACGGGTACGTATGATGAGCATTCCGTTTTTCATGTGCCGAAACATAGAGAGGATGGTACCCTTAGTATAGAGGAAGACCCCGGCACATCAGCATAAGAGCATATATCACTATGTATTGATCAAAATCATAGTGATGCATCAGTTTGAACAACAGGGTATTGCTTGGGAGGATTTCGTCTCCGGTGATTTCTTTTCCGTGCTTTAGCCTCCTCCAGAGATCGTCCATGATGAGGGAGGTCCTTCACAGCAGTTTGACATTCATGAGACCGAGCATGTTGATGCTCTAGCATATGTGACATATCAGAAAGGCCCCAGGGCCTTATTTGCAGCTGCACGACGAGTACTATCTCCACCCGGGGTGGAAGGGGTCTCATTGACATCATCAGCAGAGCGAGTATTATCTCCACATCATGTGGAAGGGGTCTCGCTTCCATCTACAGCACAGGTAAAAAGTCACGACAGGGGCAAGAGACCCATGGTTGATGAGGGTCCTTCAAGAGTTCAAGATACCGGTATCATTGATGTTGATGCTAGTTCGCCTAATTCAGAGCTCAAAGAGATCATCAGAGAGAAAAGGGCCGAGAATGAGTCGCTGCAAAAGAAATTGTAGATGGCTAAATGGGTGATCAACTACTTAGAGCAGTGCAACAAACAGTTAGAGGATGAACATGAACTATATGAGCTGCGCAAGATTCGCGAAGACCGTGAATTGGCTCGTAGAAGACCCGGTGATTTGACACCTATTGATCGGGAATCAATGCTCATCCGGGTGAACACTCACTTGGAAAAGTTGTTGGTGAAGGAAAACAGGGACAAGGACATGCTTCGCCACATGAAGACTCACTATTGGGCTTGCATGCATGTTTGCAAAGCGAGAATAAAGGTCCTTAAAAGGCGTTTGAGCAAAGCACAAAAACAACGCAAAAGGTTTGATCTGCTTCGAGTTTTTGCTGAGGCTTCACTAGTTGAGCATGATACATGATGTAGGGTCTTCACTCCAATTTTGGGCAAAATTGGAGAAAATTTTGTCGTTTCGAAATTTTTGGCTTGCGAAACAGGTTTTTGGGTTCTATGCGTCGCGCTCAGCACGCGACCCACAAGATAGGGAGGTCCAAATCATAGGTGGCTTACATTTTTGGATTTTTCATGATGAAATACACATGCTTAGAAATTTCCAAGACATTTCATCAAGTTTTGGGTGATCAAAAGCTCGAAAAACATCATGAAAATCACCTTTCTGCCACTCCTTGCATCAACAGGAAGTACTTCTGGGAAAATCCACTTTTGGAGGGTCCAATGGAAACCAAATTGGAAACTACCACTTGGGTTGGAAATTAGACATCTAGGCCTTTACAACAAGCCAACTTGAGCTCAATTTGGATGCCGGGTAGTGCCCCAAAAGCAGCTAGAAAAGCGCACGGTGCACAGGGCTAGGGCGCGCGGCGCACAGGGTGTTTTGACTCAGTTTTCCTCCTCAGCTCAGCGAATCAAGCCAGTTTCACCTGTTTTGACTTGTGATGGGATTTTTCACCCTATTTGATGTAATTATTGGAGATTTATGTTGCTATGACACTTATTTACCTATTCTAGATGATTCATTCATAAAATAGCAAAAATGTAATGAATGAATTGGTTTCCTAGCTTATAGAGGCAAGTTGTTTTGATTGCCTAGATTGTAGTGCTCAGTTTATAATTGGTTGAAACAGCTCCTAGGATGATGAGCTCGACTCCTAGAGGCAAGGGAATGTGTTAGCTTGCCTATATTATGTATTTTCTCAGTCATTTTCAAGGTTGGACTCTTGGGAATAGCTTGACACTACATTGTATATATCTTATCTGCATTTTTGGCAAAGGAAAGACCAGGGTTTTGCAACACTATTTGGGATCCATGTGGCTTTATTTATTGATGATGTGTTTCTCTCAGTACTTGTAAGTTGTGTATGTGCATCATTATCTCTATTGAATCTTCTGTTATTAAACAAATGAAGTGTTAAGGTAGAATCCATGAAATTGCTATGCTCTGCCTTTAAATTTCTTTAATCTTCTATGTTTTCTTCAGTTTAAGGAGAATCCTTGAGACTCCCTTTCTCTCCTTAGCCCCTCACCAGCCTGATCTACCCATCTCACCTACTTTAAGGCATCAAAACAATCGCCTATCTTGCCCCAAGTAGACCTCTGCAAAAACTATGCCTCGTCCCCGCACCCAAATTTGCTTTCCCTTGAATTCAACAAAATCATTAAAAATCAATTCTAAACTCTTTGTACTTCATACCTAGCCTAAAATCAGTCATCAATTCGGTCATCTCGATCCTTTCGATTATCTTTTGCCGAGTTTGAATTGGAGAGAACCCTCTCCTGTCCTCGTAGGGCTAGCTACGAGGCTGAGCGTGGTTTGATGTGGCCTTGAGTCTTACCTTATTTCAGCCTAAGGTAGATTTGAGTGCTAACATAGTGACGACCATACTGGGGAAGAAATATCAAATGGTTTGATTGTTGATGAGTTTGTTTCACAAGTCTTAGACGGAGTCTGAAGTCACGTCAGGTAGCTTTCGAAATGCTCTTGCTATGCATAAGTGGAAGTCGATAAATGTTGCTTCAGTCGATCTCCGGTTAGCTTGTGAAACCTTGATTTGCAAATCACCCCAGTACTTTTGTTCATTCTAGACCCTTGGATGATTGAGTCTAGTAAATGATTGGGTGAATTATTTTAGTTCCTTTGATCTTCTGATAAACACACTGGCTTCAAAAAGACATACAAGAGCTAATCCAGATCCGAATCCACCTCCTATTTACGAAAATCCAAATTTGATTCGAAAAATCCTCCATCAAGAAAGCTTGACAACTCCCTTGGTTAAATCTCATTCATGTCCCGTAATTTTTTAATACCTTGAAGAACTTCCTTTCGACGCAAGGTTTGAATTGTCATTGTTTAAAACCAAGTTTGAAAATGCTCTTGATTCTATTGTTCCAAATCCTGACTTTGCTGCAGCTCTAGAATTTGAAAGGCACAATAAATTAATTGATAATTTTATCTTGAGGCACCTTCAGACCGACATCCAAGCCGCTAATCTTGCTGATTTCTTAGAAGTTGTATCTGCAAACATTGGATCCACTGTCACGACATCTACTTCTAGAATTCCTACAGAACCACCTTTCATTCCCACGATTCCTGTGCAACCTAGAATTACTTATTCCGAATCTGCACCTAATTCCCCTCCTTCATCCCACATCGCTTCTCCTCCGCATACACCTCTGCATACTCCTTATACAGTAGCGAAATCCACTCCGCCGACAACACCTAGAGTAAATCCACCAAGAGCAATGGCTGCCCATTTCGCACCTCTTGCTTTACCTCAGCAATTGCATGATATGCCCGCGGACTATCAGAGTAAGATTCCTTTATTTGATGGCACTCCTCAAAGTGTGTCTTCTCAGCAGCACATAGACAAAATGACAAATTTTTATGATTTATATGAGATTGATGAAGAGGATGTAACTATGCGATTGTTTGTACAAACATTCGGAGGAGAGGTTAGAAAATGGTTCAGAGGCTTGGGAGCTAGAAGTATACCTACGTTGGCTGAACTTCAGAAGCAGTTTCTAGATCCTTGGGAACTCAGAAAGGATCCGCTTCAGATCAATGCTGAGTACAATAATATCAAACGCAATCATGGTGAGTCAGTCCAAGACTACATTATCAGTTTCAATACAGTTTATAATGCCATTCTGGATGATTTAAGACCATCTAGAAAATCAGCTCTTCTCAAATTCCTAGATGGCTTTGATCTGGAGATGGCTTATTCATTACGGGATAGAGATCTGCCTACTTTAGAAGATATGCAAAAGATTTCTGTCAATGTTGAGGCAAATCTGAACGACAAGAGAGCATGTTTGAAGGCAGAGAAAAGAGTGACTATAAAGGAAGAATCTACATCATCAGAACCACCTTGGCTTCGTGAGATTTTCAAAAGACTCAGCCTTGACAAATCAGAACCGCAGATTCGTAATCCAAATTACTATGGCTAACAACAACCTCAGTACAGAATTAAGCAGCGTGAATCAAGAGTACAAGAGCCGGCAGCCCAACAACCAATCAAGACTCCTCTCTTGCAGAATTTTGTGAGTCAAGATTTAGATGAAGATGTTGATATAGCAGGGGACCAAAACCACTTCTTTACTCCTGATGATATGCCCATTTACATCACCGAAGAAGAAGAGTATGGAGAAAGTTCAGGCGCCCAACAAGATGAATATTTTATCTTAGCTAATGATGCATATTTAGATGATTACCAAAGAGGATATTTGAATGCCTTGTCCACTCAACAGAAGCAGTATTCATTGAGAAACCGAGATGTGCCTATCAATCCCATTCAGAAAAGAAAGGAAGCTACAACACCAAAGACGGATTCACCAATACCGCCGAAGAAAGGAAAAGAGACAATTGATCCCACAACTAGCAGGATATCAGCAGCAGAAAGGATGAATCAGGCAGCTTTAATCAAAGATAGGAGAGAGGTTCCGGTCAAAGAAGTTGAAAAAGTTTCAGCATTTAGCTTGGAAAATGAAAGTTCCAAATTAAAAATATCTATTCCTTTGACTGAAATCATGAAAAACAGCAGCTACTGAGGTCAAGTCTCTAAAATTCTGAATTTTGATCCCATGTTGGACATGGTGAATGTTGAAGATGATCAGCCAGAATTGATTTTTGGACCAGCATTGGATGGTCAGTCCCATGATAGTGATGTTCCTCCCTTTTATATCATTTTGAGATTGCATGAATATGTTTTGCATAATGCCATGTTCGATTCGGGTGCTTCGTACAATTTGATGCCAAAGGCGATTATGGAGAAGTTGGGGTTAGACATTACCAGAAAATATCATGATTTGTATTCATTTGATTCCAGCCGTGTGAGATGTATTGGACTCATTAAAGATTTGGTTGTTAGCTTAGACCAAATCCCAGTAAAGAATGTCTTTATGGATGTGGTGGTGGTGTACATTCCTCCACGTTTTGGTATGCTACTTTCGAGATCTTGGGGAGCTAGGTTGAAGGGTACTCTACAATTGGACTTTTCTTATGCCACAATTCCAGTCTTTGGTCAAATGAGAAAGCTATATCGAGAGCAAAAGATGAAATACATGATAACTAGCAAAGAGAAGCCAATCAATCATCCTGTAAATTATGTACATACAGATTTGGAGTCGTTTGTGTTATTTGCTGATAGTTTTAATGATCTAGATAGTCAGTTAGTTCAGGTAGAAGATATACCAGAGATCATCGAAAATTTCAGAGAAATTCTACAAAAAGAAAGAGGAGAAAAGCAAGATACCATGGAGCAAACAGCTGAAGATAAGGGGCAGCAAACAGAAAAATCAGGGGCAGTACAATTTCAGCACTTGGAGGAGGATGAAGATGGTCTTTGGACCATGGATTTCGATGGCGCAGTAGGTAGTGATGGTGCTGGTATTGGTGTGTGGATTCGAAGTCCTTTTTCTGCTCGAGATAAAGTTCCAAGCAAGGTGAGAGTGTGCTCCTATAAACTAGCATTTGATTGTTCAAATAATGAGCGGAAATATGAGGCTCTCATTGCTGGCCTAAAAATTCTTAGAAAGCTGAAAGCAAAGAAGATTGCGGTCTATGGTGATTCCAAGTTGGTGATAAAGCAAGTTAAGGGTGAGTTTCAGGCCAAACATCCTCGCATGAGGGCATATTGAAATGCAGTCCTAGATATTTTGAAGTTGTTTTCTGATCATACTTTGACATGTGTGCCTCGCCTACAAAATGGTGTTGCTGATGGACTTGCTAAGGCTGCAAGCAACTTAAAAATTCCAATGAATTCTAGCAACAAATTTGAGATTCATGTGAAGCATCGTCCCACCATTCCAGACAATCAGCGACGTTGGCAAGTCTTTCAAGATGATGAAGAGATCAATGAGTTTTTGCAAAATAAGGGTAAGTTCAAAGATTCCTCAATAGATACTGAAAATGATGATGGTGATGATAATATACAAGTAAATCAAATGGACATGCTGCAACTTAAGGACAACATTATTCCTAAGGGATTGATTCCTTTAGAGGAACTATTTGACCAAGATTATGTGGCCCGCAAACCGACATTGAGACCGACTGAAAAGGGTATTGAATAGGTAAACATTGGGACAACTGAAAATCCCAAGATGGTTAAGCTATCAAGGTCATTGTCACCAAAGGTAAAAGCTAAATATATAAAATTGTTGTCTTTATTTTCTGATGTTTTTGCATGGGATTACTCGGATCTCAAAACATATGACACAAATATCATTCAACATATTATTCCTATTAAGCCAAATCAGAATCCTTTTCGTCAAAAGTTGAGAAGAATCAATCCGAAATTGCTGCCATCAATTGAGAAAGAGGTAAATAGATTGTATAAGTCAGGAATCATTGTGCCTATCCAATTTTCAGATTGGATATCAAACTTGGTGCCCGTAAGGAAGAAGACAGGTGAGATCCGTTTATGCATTGACTTCAGAAATTTGAATAAGGTGTCTTTAAAAGACAATTATCCGCTGCCCAAAATGGATCATATATTGCAGCGAGTAGTTGGAGCATCAAGGATGTCACTACTCGACAGTTATTCAGGATACAATCAGATTTTAGTGCATGAAGATGACCGTGACAAGACAACGTTCACCACTCCATGGGGAACATTTCATTATGCAAAGATGCCTTTTGGTTTGAAAAATGCAGGAGCCACCTTTCAGCGTGCAATGGATGTAGCTTTTGCCAATGAGAAAGATGTATTCTTAGTTGTTTACCTTGATGACTTAACCGTGTTTTCAAATTTTGATGAGGAACATTTGTGTCATTTGAAAATTGTTTTCCAAAAGTGCAGAAAATATGGCATATCGCTGAATCCGAAAAAGAGTATTTTTTCCATGGATGAGGGCAAACTTCTTGGTCACATCATATCTAAAGATGGAATCCATGTTGAAGCCATTCAGCAAATTGAACAACCCCGGAACAAGAAAGAAATTCAGTCCTTCAATGGAAAACTGAATTTCCTACATCGCTTCATTCCAAATCTAGCAGAGCATCTTAGAGAGATCACAAGCATGCTCAAGAAGGACAGTCAGGTAAAGTGGACCGAAGAGGCGGTGAAATCATTTAATTTAGTGAAGTTAGCTCTTTCTTCAGCTCCTATTTTGATCAGCCCCGACTACACTCAGGATTTTATTTTGTTCTCATTTGCTTATGAGCACACGTTGGCAGTTGTACTAATGCAGAAGAGAGAAGGTGTTGAAAAGCCCATTGCTTTTTTCAGTCGCATTATTAGAGATGGAGCATTGAAATATAACATCATTGAGAAGCAAGCACTTGCGCTTGTTAAGGCCTTGAAATATTTCCGTGTGTATATATTGCATTCACATATTCTAGCTTATGTTCCTAACGTAGCAGTTAAAGATATTTTAGTACAGGCAAATCCAGAAGGTAGAAGGGGTAAGTGGATTGTTGCGTTGTTAGAGTATGATGTAGAGATTAAACCCACCAAACTAATCAAAGGTCAAGGACTCGCCAAGATAATGGCTGAAACAAATCTGCAAGTTCTAGACATAAATTTGATTGTTGCCATGTCCGATGAAGATGAGGAGAACCCATCCGTTCAGGTATCTGAAATGTTTCCTTCGTCTCCTTGGTACGCTGAAATTTTATATGTACTTCAACATTTGTCTTCACCTCTTGGAATGCCGAGAAACAGAAGTAAAACATTGAAATTGAAGGCTGCAAAATTTTGCATACTAGATTCAGCATTGTTTTGGAAAGATCCCGGTGGAATGTTATTAAATTGTTTGGTCGAGGAGGAAGCCAAAAGAGTCGTGGAAGATTTTCATAGAGGGGACTGTGGGGGTCATTTGTTTTGGAAGACTACAACAAACAAGATTCTAAGGGCATGATATTATTGGCCTTCATTATTTTCAGATGTATATAAGGCTATCAAAAATTGTCACGAATGCCAAATTTTTCAAGGAAAGCAGAAGCTCCAGTCTTTGCCTCTCAAACCAATTGAAGTCAGCGCACCTTTTTAGTAGTGGGGATTGGATTTCATTGGTGAAATTCATCCGGCATCATCAGGACAGCATCGATGGATATTGACGGCCACAGACTACTTCACAAAATGGATTGAAGCAATTCCTACTCGACAAGCTACGGATGCGGTAATTATTTCTTTTCTTGAGACCAATATTTTGTCTCATTTTGGATGTCCAAGTAAGTTAATCACAAATAATGCAGCAATGTTTAAGTCAAAAAGAATGATTGAGTTTTGCTATAAGTACAATATTAGCTTGGGACATTCAACTGCATACCACCCTCAAGGAAATGGATTGGTGGAGTCATCTAATAAATCTTTGGTCAATATCATTAAGAAATTGTTGGAAATCAGCAAAAAGGGATGGCACAAGAAGTTAATAAATGCACTATGGGCTGATAGGGTGAGTCAGAAAAAGTCTATTGGCATGTCTCCTTTCGAGTTGGTGTATGGAACATACACGGTTTTTCCTACTTCGCTTGCTGTCCCGGTAGTCAAATTGCTTCAAGAAGCAGGTAGTGAGGAAGATCCTATGCAGAGAAGGATTAATCAGATGATTCATTTGTAGCAGACACAAGAGGAGGTATTTCAAAACACTTGCAAGCTGCAGGAGCGCATCAAAAAGATTTATGACCGGAAAGCAAAGGCGGATACATTTCATCTAGATGAGGTTGTTTTGAGGTGGGATGCTCGTCATGAAGACAAGGGAAAACACAGCAAATTTGAAAATTTATGGAAGGGTCCTTACAAGATTACAGCATATCGTGGCCAAAACGCTTTCCTTCTCAAAGAGATGAATGGAGATGAATATCCTGGAGGGCCGATTAATGGTCGGCTGTTAAAGAGATACTACTTCTAAATATTTTCTGCTCATTTCATTATCATTGTACATATCATTTTACTTTTGCTCTATTGCACATATACACTAACTTACCATCTTCAGTTTGGGGCCTGAGGTGAAGGCTATAATTCTGAAAATGAAAGTTAGTTAGTCTAATTGTGTCAAGTCAGTTGTTAAAATCTTTAGCTTCGAGTTTAGTTTTGTCAAAGAAATTTTTGTTTTTTCAGTCAAATTCTCAAGATTTTGTGTCGGAATAATGACTCCATCGCCCAATGGATGAAGGCACTGTCTAGCTCTTACAGAGATTTGCAGTTCTTGGCATCTCAAAGGAGTTACCATCCCAATTAGAGCCAATGTTAGAGTCGGTCTAGTTATTCCTCCATCAGAGATCAAAGCTCTTTTTTTCATTTCATGTTTTAGGTGTCCCACCAGTTTTCATCAGTTGCATTTCGTTACGCATGCCATAACTCTGATGGAGTGGTCTGTGTCATTCATTCCCCTCGTGCATATCACTGCTGGTTTAGGATGAGTCATAAAGCTTCACAAGTCATTTTTTAAATTTTTAGGTCTAGGTCTAGTGTTTGAGTTAATTTAGTCTTGAAAAGTCTTAGAAGACCAGCAGGCCAGAGGGATGTCTTAGATAGACCATCACTTCAATAATTCTCACCATTGTACAGCTTAATAAGGACTTCTCTTCAAAACTCTGTTTTGAAGACAAGTCGACACCTCATTTTTGTAAAAATTGTCAAAATTTTCAGTTCTTCAATTATTCAAGTGCAGCCCTGGTCTCCTTTGTTGAAGCATATCAAAGCTATCCCTGCAAAAAATTATCAGAGAAAATCATCATTTCAACCTATTTTACAAAGGAAACCAAAAAGGTCAGAGCCTATTAATTTTGGAAAAGTGTCAACAACCAAACATAAGAAAAATGGGTTTTCATTGAGCAAAAATTAAAATGGATGCTATATCAAGTAATTTCTCCTCATTTGCAACCTATTCCACATTTTGAGAGCTAAGAGCATCATTCAAGGGCGATTTTGCAAGTTTGTGCCAAGTTTGTGAGTATTTGGGTCAGCTCCAAGGCGTGCGGCGCATCAGCATAGGCGCGTGGCGCATCAGGCCACCTTTTCCTATGTAATTTAACACAGGCGCGACACACTCAGAGCGCGCGGCGCGTTGGGTAAAGCGCGCGACACATAGGGTTTATGCCTGTAATTCACCAAGAAATCGCTCAAATCACCTCTCCTCACGCCTAAATTCTCAGGTAGGCCTGCAATCATGACTTGATTTTGTTTTTTGATGGTGTATATGAAGAAAGTTAGCCTATCTTTGTCATAAAAACCAAGTGTACAAAACCCTCCATGTTCATCAAATTGCTATAAGGATTCAAGGCAAAGTTTTTTGTAGGGTTTTAAAAAATTATTGTTGCCAAGGCTTCTTTTTCCCTTGTTTCACATTCCTTATATTCCCCAACTATTTTTCCCAACTATTCCTCATCAAATTCTACATCTTCCTCTCCCAAAACCCTAAACTCTCCCTTCTCTATAACCATATGTTCCCTACCTTACTTCAAAACCCTAAAACATTTCTATGCCCCTTTTCCTTCCCTAATTTCCTCACTTTATTTCCATTGTTCCCATTTCCCTAATGCTTCCCTTTTCCTAAAAATTCCCGTCATTTATGTCCCCTTGGTTACAACATTTCGATAAAGAGACAAAAAGTCAACAGTCAACTTTTGGCACACAGTTTTATATCAGCAAATATATATATTCCAGCCACCTTGTTGTTAGAGAACATGTCAGAGACCGAGTCAATATATGAGCAAGATTATGATAGTGACTCTACACCGGAGGTCAATGTGCCTAATGTGCAACAAAGGTATCACAAGGGTGGCAAGAGTGGATAGCATCTTAGGGAGGAGCCTACCTCTTTGGCTCAATTGCAAGCTTCCCCGTTTGCAATGGATTGTTTTCGGCGCCAAACATGTTACTAATATTGTGAGATGATCTCACAAACTCAGCATCATCGGGAACTGGTCCGTCTATTTGTCCTTAACTTACAGGATGGTCATGTCAACCTTGTCGGAGTGAATTTCACTTTGTGACCCGACACTATTTCTCAGGCCACCGGGATACCAAATGTGGGGGAGGAATTCTCATCATTCGGTATTTCAGCTGTGAGGGCAGATTCTCACGTCTCTATGCGTACCATGTACGTTTGTTGATGCATTTCACACGGGTACGTATGATGAGCATTCCATTTTTCATGTGCCGAAACATAGAGAGGATGGTACCCTTATTATAGAGGAAGACCCCGGCACATCAGCACAGGAGCATATATCACTATGCATTGATCAAAATCATAGTGATGCATCAGTTGGCACAGCAAGGTATTGCTTGGGAGGATTTCATCT
>APFE031164978.1:18586-42004 GCA_000404065.3 Pinus taeda | reverse complement strand
TCTTTATAGTTGTGAGTGGTATGCTTCCTGGTTTCCATAATTTTGCTTTCCATTTTTCTTGCTAACCTGAATGCCTTTTCTAATGAATTAGGTTCCCAAAGGCGAACATCATGTTGGATATTATCCTTTAAAGACCCTATGAACACATCAATCCTATGCTCCTCTCGAATATTTTTTACCCTTATGTTCAATTTTTGGAACTCCTCAATGTGCTCCATTATTGAACCCTTTTGTTTGAGACTTATCAATTGGCTAAAAAAAGTGTTGCTTTTTGTATCCTCATAATGTGCTATCATTTCTTCTGTAAAAATTGCCCAAGTGATAATTTGTTTATGAGAGCAAAGCCATTGATACCATACAAACTGATTTGGTTCCAAATATAAAGTTGCAATACGTACCTTTTATGTGTTTTGCACATTATTGAGATCGAAAAATTGCTCCATCTATAGTATCCATGTTGCAGGATCCTTGCCATCAAACTTCCTCATATCGATTTTTGGAATATGGTGGGTCTTCGATCCAATATTAGAGTCTATGAAATCATGATTAACATTTCTTTTGTTCTCACCATGAGTTTCCTTTACTACCCTTTCACCATTAGTAAGTATTTCTTGTAGAAAATTTGTCAAATCTGTCTTCAAATTTGCCATGTCTGTCTTCAAATCTATCTTCAAATCATCGATCTTAGCTTCCACGTCATTCATATTAGCTTCTACATCTTTCTTTAAACCATCCATCTTAGATTTTGTTACTTTTTGTGCGAGTGACATTTGTTGCACTTGATCTCGTAATTTTGATATATCATGTTGCATTTCTTCCTCTTCTCATAAGTCATGCTAGAGCTTTCAGGTTGCTTACTAGGTATTTGCATTTTCATTCCTCGGGGCATCAGTTACCGATAATAATATTCTACTATGCCCTTTAAATTCCTTCAAAATAATTTTTCAAACCAAGCTTAAGAAAAACTTTAAAAAAATCTACACACCTTTTTTCACTTTGTAGGAGCTCGATATTGCCTCTGATGTGTCTTTGTAATTTCGGATCATCCAGTTCCGAAATTGTGATCTACAGTAGCGCTCTATGTCCTCTTTCCAATGCCACTAGTCTGATCAAATTTAGATTCTCCAAGGCAGAGTTATGCACAATCTCCCAAGATGACCTGATTATAGACCTTTTGAGAAGAGCAAACTTGTAGGAAGTGCCAAATGTCATTGTTTCGACCTTAGGATCTAAAAAATATACACAGGAAACTCAGTTCGTTCTCTTTTGGTAACTTCTTATGAAATTTCAATCTGATGCTCAAAAAAAGTTATGACTATTTTCCCCAGGTCACCTGTTTGGAGTGTAATTCGAGAGTCTGCAAAAATGTCAACTTCCTCAGATCATATCTCCACAAATATAGCGCGAAAATCTCTGAAATTTGCACCTACGGTTCAAAACGATTTCTGCCCAAATGGGATTTTTTCTATCATCCGAAACGTCACAGAAAAAAATTTATAGATCAAATTCCACGATGACATGTTTGGAGCAGCAAAACCCTAGAATTCAAAGCTCTGATACCAAATGTTATGAAACCAGCTCACAAAAAGATAGAAAAGAGAGATAAACGTCTTAGAATTCAGCCTCTTCGAGGGGAAACCTCCTTTACATTACACAGATGAAAAATTCTTGGATTATTCAAATGGCAAAACCTCCTTTCTATATAGGAGTCTAAGGAGTCACAATATAACCAACCGACCTAACAATAATAATATAAAGGCACAAAAATAACAATAGAGGGATTCTATGGGGCACAGTAATAATAATATGGGGACAATAGGGGCACAACAATATTAATAAGGGATAAAACTACAATAGTAATGGGGTAATCACTAGTGTTATAGGGACCTAACGTTTGATTTCACTAAATCATATTGACCTTCAGAATTTTTTTACACACATTTTACTATAAAATTAGTGAAAATTAGCGAATATCTATGAAATTTTATAGAATTTATATCTACTTAATGTATATAATGTTGTAACATAGAATTGGGCTAGAGACGAGATGCTGCTGCGCGTGAATGACCTAGGCTTCCACTGCGCAGGAGCTTGGGCCTTCGACCTCTCTTCATGGCCCCTCTGGAAGCTCCATTGGAGGGGATCAATCCTCAACAGGCTTTCTCAACCTTGATTAAATCATTTCCCCTACAGCGCCCCTGACCAGTAGTTTCAAAATTCGTCAAAAAGCTGGATGTTCTTCAAGAAGTCAGTGTGCCTCCAGTCCTTCCACGCATGGCTGCTCTATCCTTGGCAGAAAAAGGACTTATAGGTCAATTCACAGGCCTCTGGCCTTCTCCAAAAACTGTTCAAAGATGGGTTGAGAGGAGCTGGTCTGACAAAATATAAGGGAAAATCTCCATCAGATTCTGCGGGAAAGGGTACTTCACCTTTCACTTTGAAACCAAAGAAGATAAGGATTTAATTTTTAGAAACGGGCCCTATTTCATGGACTCAAGGGGCCTGTACCTCAATAAATGGACCCCAGACTTCGATCCATAGTTGGATGTTCCTAGTGCTGTACCGGTCTGGGTCCGGCTCCCTCACCTCCCTCTCCATTGCTAGGGAGATGAATCGGTTCATGCCATCAGGAATGCAGTCGGAAAATATATTGATCGCAGTGAACCAAAAGAAAATATGCAAGCCTGTGCGTGGATCTGTGTTGAAGTGGACCTTGGCAAAGGCCTCCCGGAAGCCATCAAGCTCAAAGTGGATGACAGGAGCCATATTCAGCACCTGGATTATGAGTAGATCCCTTTTAAGTGTAAGGTATGTCATGAATACGACCACTTTTCCAATAGATGTATTAAGCTTATTGATGTAGAAAATGGTCCACAAGAAGAACAATGGGAAATGGTAAAAAAAAAAGAAAATGATCTCTTCAGCAAAATCTCACCTTGATGCAGGCCCTACGGCCTCCTCTGCAGCTCACCCAACCCCTTCCTCCCCTCCACCCTCTAAGCCCCCTCCTCTCTCCCATCCTCAGACTCTCCCCTCATCCAACCCCTTCTCAGTTCTTCCCCCCCGAACTCCAGGAGCCCCCTCTCCCTGAAAGCCAACACCAGGGCACCATCGAATCTTCCTTGCCCCTTATTAGCTCCTCTCAGCCTCTTCTTGATCCTCCCCCCAACAAAATTACTAGAAGCTCCTCCAAAGATCACGGGGGCTCTAGTGAATCCTTCAAGAAACTTGGCCCAGGCAGGAAAACTGCCAAGCAGCATTGGGATGAGAGCGCACAAAAAGACATAGCAATGGGAACATAGGCATCCATAGAAACATACATTCTGGGGTAGCAGGACAAAGAAGAAGCCAATAAGGACCAAGGGGGGTGAGCACCTCACCATACTTTGCATATCCAATGATGAAAATCCTATCTTGGAACATCAGGGGACTTAGGCACCCATCTAAGGTAGCAGCCCTAAGGGATCTTATCCTCTTTGAGAAACCAGGAATAATTCTGTTACAAGAAACAAAACAAGGCCACAAGGAAATGAGCAAAGTTATTGAGTAGTAGAGACAGTATAAAGGCAACATTAGTGAGGCAAGGGGAGCTTTAGGAGGAGTGGCAACAATTTGGAACCAAAGCATTTGGAATTGTGTTTCGGAAACAGTAAATCAACATTGGATCAAAATACCTTGGAAAATAAAATAGATCAACAAATCATTATCATCTACAATATCTATGTGTCGAATCACTTCAGAGACAAAGAGACCTATTGGCATGATCTAAAAGACAGCATATATGCAGAAGAAAACTTTAACATTATTTTGGGGGGTGACTTCAATCTAATTCTCCACGCCAATGAGAAAAGAGGAGGCAGTTTTACACCTGATCCATACAGAACACATCTGGAAAATATCATGCAGGATCATGATCTTATGGATGTTCCTCCCAAAAACCGTAGATACACATGGAATAACTGTAGGATGGGTGTAGGTAACATCATGGAGCGGTGGGATAGAATTCTCATTAATGTTTCACTTGTTTCTGCTTTCTCCATCGGATTTGCCAACATTCTAACGTGCTCCGCCTCCAACCATTACCCAATAACGCTCATGCTAGAAAATCATAGCCCCCTTGGGCCCATTCCCTTTAGATATAGTTCCCTCTGGAACGATATACTAGCAGTTGCAAGAATTGCCTACAGTTCTTGGATCCAGCATGTGGAGGGGTCTCCCAGTTTCATTTGGGAAACCAAATTACGAAAAACAAAACAAGCCATAAAAGAATGGGCTAAAACCAGGTATCAAGAACCATAGAAGGTTAAAAAAGAGATTAAGAATAATTTGGATAGCATTCAAAGAGAAATAGAGGAAAATGACCTTTCCCAAGAGAACAAAAAACAGGAAAATGACCTCTACTTATAGTTGTACTGAGTTAATAGAGAAGAGGAATTAAAATGGAGGCTCAAATTGAGGCAACTTTGGTTGCAAGGGGGAGACAAGAACTCAACATTTTTTCACAAACAAACTACAGCTAGAAAGATAAGGAATAATGTTAGCTCCATCCTAGATGGTGAAGGTAATAGACAAAGCACTTAGGAGTCCATTCGAAGAGTTGCTACAGACCACTATCGAGATTTTCTAACTGAAACAAAGGAAGAAGAGGATTACACAGATCTATTGCAGCACCTTCAATAGGGATAAGCAAGAAAATGAATGATAGCTTAAATAAGGAGATCGATGAGGAGGAAATCAGAAGATCGATTTGGACTCTTCAACCTGACAAAGCCCCAGGCCTAGATGGCTTTCCCATTTGCTTTTATAGAGCATTATGGGGAATTATGATAAAATACTTGACAAAAATGTTCAATTGGATTCAACAAAAGGGTAAAATAGGGTGATACACCAATGCCACTCATCTAGCGCTCATCCCCAAAGAAAACCGACCCTCTTCCTTTACTCGTTTCAGGGCCATATCACTTTATAACTCCTAATATAAAATCCTGACAAAAGTTATTGCAACCTGCCTAAAGCCTTTGCTTTCTTCTCTCATTTCTGAAAATCAAGGGGGATTCTTGGCCAACAAACAAATAGCTGACTCCATTCTTCTTGTGTAAGAAGCCATTCACTCGAGTCAATCCAGAAACGAGAAAGGGTTTATTCTCAAGCTTGATCTAGCCAACACATTTGACAGAGTAAGACACTCCTTCCTCTTGGCTGCTTTGAAAAAGATGGGATTTGATGAAGGCTTTCTCAATCTCATTAGAGCTTGCATTTCTGGGCCCTGGATCTCCCCTCTCGTAAATGGCAGACTAGGAGAAGCTTTCCAATCCTCCTGAGGCCTAAGACAAGGTTGACCTCTTTCACCTTATCTCTTTATTTTAATGGAAGAATCCTTTAGCAGGGCGCTGGACTTCAATCGGAGGATTGGCCTAATCACAGGAATAAAATTTGGAAACGGGGTCAAGAATATAAACGATTCACAATTTGTCGATGACACCCTATTGATTGGAGGGGCATCCATTACAATAACAAAGCGCTTTAAGTATCTTCTTGACAAGTACATGAGTTATTTTGGTGGAGTGGTAAATCAGCTGAAAAGCTGTATATATGGCTGGAACACAGTAGCACAGGTGCTTCACAATATTGCCAACATTTTTGGAGTCACATGCAAGTATGATTGGACCCATTTTTCTTACTTGGGCATGCCTGTAAGTGCTGGTCCTTTAAGGGCAGAATTCTGGGACATTGTAATTGACAAAATGAAAAGAAAAGTGCAGCATTGGGGCTCCTTGTGGCTCAACCCAGTCGGTCTCGTCATTCTTCTTAAGTCAGGTATATCTTCCCTCCCCCTATATCATTTTTCTCTTCTACAAGCTTTGGCCTCCTTCCACTACAAAATGGAAATCATCCTTCGCTAATTCCTGTGGCAAGGGGGGAAGAACGATAAAAAGAAATTCAACTTGATTAATTGGAAACAGGTTATCCAGTCCCAAGACTGAGGAGGTCTTGGAATTAGATCTCCCAAATTTCCCAATTTAGCCTTTGGAGGCAAAATTGTCTGGAGACTTATTACTGGACTCCCTACCTGGTGGAAAAAGGTTCTGGAAATTAAATATCTAAATTTTCCTAGACAGCAGCTCCTTGATCGAGATATCCCCAATAGAGATTCCTCCAAAATTTGGCGATTATGCAAGAGAGAAATTCCTTTAATCACTCAAAATACTTCAAAAATCCCCAAGGGAGGTGCTAGCATCAACATTGGAGCTGACAGAATCATGGGTCAGCAACCAATAAATAGACACGGTGGAGTCAACCCTATCCTTTCTTTTTTTGAAAGAACAGGAATACATTTCTTGGACCAGATCTCCCAATGGGATCCTCACACCCTTCTTTGGTCTGGTTGGTCCTTCCCAACCATACCCATTGGCCTCAATGCCAGACTTTCTTCCCTCCAATCCCATCTGTATAGTATAGCTCCTGTTAAGAAGAACGATCTTGATGGGTTTTGTTGGGACCCATATGGATCCATTTACACCATCCAAGCTGCTCACCAATACATTTGCAACATTAGCTATCCCATGCCAAGCTGGAATCACTGGAAGGTTGTTTGGAAATATGAGGTAATTCCAAAAATCAAATTTTTTCTTTGGACCCTTCTCAAAGGGAAAATCCTCACAGCGAAAAATTTGCAAAAGAGGGGAATCAATGGTCCCTCTCGCTGCCCTAACTGCCTAGCTACTGAAGAATCAATGCATCATCTCTTTATTGATTGTCATTTTTCCATCAAGTGTTGGAGAAACTTATCTCACAACAATCAAATCCCATGGAACACCCAAAACACCATAGGAGAAATTCTTTACAAATGGAAAAAAAAATATCCCTGGTAGCACAGGAAGAATAACACAGTGAAGAGAGTCTGGGATATTCTTCCCTACAATATGCTATGGAACATTTGGCTAGCACGAAATCAGAAGGTTTTTAAGGACAAGGATTCGACTGCTAGAAGTCTTTGCATCAAGGCAAGGATTCTTTCCCTCGAAACCATCTCAGTTAAGAATTAGAAAAGCATAAACATCACTGAGCTCAACATAGAAGAATGAAGCTTTATTGGATACCTGTTAGACAAAAACACTAGCAATTAGATGGGAAACACAGCTAGTTACAGAAACAACAACGTTCCCCCCAACTGGAAGATTAGGCTAAAGGAAGAAGAGTTTGTAGTCTGGATCAAAAACAGAAACAGGAATTACCTTTTCTTTGATGGGGCCTCAAAGTCGAATCCCGGGGTAGCAGGGGCAGGAGGAGTTGTTTTTAATGCTAATGGGGATAGCATTCCATCTTATGAGTGGGGTCTTGGCCACACTTCCAATAACGGAGCAAAAGCCTTGGCCCTTTACCAAGGTATTATACAAATTAGAAAGCTTGGTATAGACACAGTCATGATATTGGGAGACTCGGTGATTGTCATCAGCGCAATGGTTCAGAATAGGGATCTATCTAATGATCTTCTTCAACAGATCATCGGGCGGTGTTAAATTTTAGGACACTCCATAAAAGACTTGCGCTATTATCATATTCTACGTACTCTAAAAAAGAATGCTGACAATCAAGCCAACAAAGCTTGTGCCAGGCCACTGGGCTGCCTTGTCTGCAACAGCGTGGAATCTTTTCAATATTTACCATGATGATGACTCTTTCTATCACCGATCAAATCCTCAGCATACCTGATATGATGTTTTGGTCAGAGATCGATCTTATCTTCCTTGTGACTAAGATCCACATAGGGATATGGCATCCTCTGGAAATTATTATTTTCTCACCTCTCCTCAGTAGATCGGCCGTCCTTCTTCCTCACGGTCATCCCTCCCCTGCTCCTCCGAATCGTCCCCTCGATTCTCTCTGTCCCTTCTTGGTTCTCCCCTCATTCTCTGCGATCTCCCTTCCGATTTCTATATATGCCCCTACACTTATCCCTTTCCGCATCCTGTCAGTTCCTTGCTTCGCATTTCTACTTTCTTGGTCTGCTTACTTGCTTTTGAGCTTCGTGCGGCCCCTCCTTCCTTTTTCTCAGGCTACTCACCTCTTTCTAGAATTGGATCAAATAGTGACCCTGTCTCTGAGCAACATCTCCTGTGCATGCATTCAAGAGCAGCATTACAAGCCCTTTTCTTGGTTTTCCCTTCTTTATCAAGTCTTCCATCACTCTCTAAAGTATATGGAGCTTACAGTGAACTTGATTTTCAGTATCAACCCCTGCCCACTCTATCAAAAGTAGCACTTCAAGCCCGTCCTTTGCTCTCAAGTACAACACCCACCTATGGCGAGAAGTGAAGATTGCCTTCACTGTGCTGATCTCCAAGCAGAGCTAGAACAGTTAAGAGACCAACAAAGGATTTTGGACAGCAAGATGGATAGCCAGTAGGTGATCATGGAGAAAAAGATTGAAAACCAAAGCAGGCTTATAAAAGAAAAATACAAAGCTAACATAAATCTGTTCCTGCACAGGACTTCATCATTACATGAGCAGTTCAAACAACTCTCCAACAAATGTGCTCATGCCGAGGAATCCATAGAGATACTGAAATACATGATGGAAAAGAAAAATGCCTTGCCAACAAGCTCTTCCAGCATCAAGCGAGGCAATGAAGCGGATAAGCCTGAACAGTTGACAGCGAGGCAAATCAGTCATATAAACATAGATTGAAGATGTTTTGTAAATGTTGTTTCTTAATGTTTCAGTTTGTAAGGCTTTATTTCTGTTTAAATTTTACCTCAAAGCCTAGAAGGCAGGAGCAAGGAGGATTTTGTAACTGTAACTCCTATTATCCTTGCATCTCATGGCAACTCACTATGTATCTTAGGGGAACAACCTTCTCCACGTTTTTTTGAAATCTAATATAGCAACTGATGATGTTAAAAAAAAAATTTAAAAAAATGTATATTCAATACTACAAATGTTGGTATTGGTTCCGAAAGTAAATTCACCATATTTTATAGAATTTAACCTTTATTATATTAGATAAAGGTGAATAGAACCGAGTTGTCGCAGAGCTACAAGTTTTCGGCTGACAAAAAAAAAATCAGCCAATTTTTTTTTTTTGTTGCAAACGAACGTCAAGATAAATAGAAAAAGTTTTTCGGTTGAACATTTTAAAAATTTCCTACGAAAAACCTAATTCCATCAGCTGCGAAATTGAAACGATGCAACCCTCTGATAGAACTGTTTCCGTTGAACGCTATAAATAAACTTGATCAAAACATCATTTTCGCACTCACATTCTTCATGTGTAGCTTTTGAATACCAAACTTCTTTGAATCTAATTTTTGGACATAAATTTTTTTTGGGCTGGATTTTTAAAGTGAGTTTTTTTAGCTGAATTTTGAAAGTAAGTCTTTTCAGTTGAAATTTGAAAGTGAATTTTTTTTGCTGGATTTTGAAAGTAAGTTTTTTTTTTGGATTTTGAATGTGACTTTTTTGGGCTTGATTTTATAAATCTACATAGATTGAATTATCATGGGAAATCAAAGAAATTGCAAGAGAAAATATTATCGAATTAGAGACATTGAGGCTCATAGATAATACTCGAGAAACTATTACAACAGAAAGAATGAAGAACTCTTAAATATTGAAAGGGAAAATCAATCTCAAGAAGAAGTTGAACCAGCTCTGTAAATTTAGATATTATAAATTATATTTAAAATTAAATAGTGTATTGTGGAATTTAATTTTTATTTCAGGAACTAATTTGAAAAATATTTTGCAATGTTAAGAGAGAGAGGTTTTCCTCATAACATTGATGATGAGATTGAAAATGTTGAAATACAGTGAAAAATAAAATGAACCAACAATTGATGATGTTGTTGAAGATGTTGAAAGAGTTTCAAGTGAAGAAGTTGAATCACCCTTAGGTTTGTATATATATGTCATGTATTATTGAAATTATACATATTTGTTAGTTTCAATTTCATGAACTCTATTTTTTAATTTATATTTATACTCATTTAAATTAAATTCTCATATATACAGATGACATCAATATCGATGATGATATGTTAGAAAATGTCGACACTCACACATATGGAGATAACAAATTTGACTATGATATATGATATCTTGTTAAGCTAATTATTGATAAGTTCTTCACAGATGAAAATGTGGCAGTTCAAGCTCAAAGTTTGAGAGGTCTCTTAACATCAAAGAAATTAAAAGAAGCTACAACACTCTTGGGCATTCAAAAATCAATGAAAGATAAAAAGGTGAAGGAAAATGTGATTCAAAATATAAATAGTGCTTTAAAATAAATTGGAAGATCTAAAAAGAAAAGTGAGCTAGATTCAGATAGAGCAATACAAATGGCAGTGGTTTCATCAAGTACTAAATAAAATCATTTGATAAAATCTATGGAAAAAGCAATAGGACCTCATGAATAACATTGCACAAGCGTAAAAATTTCGATTACAAATAGATGAAAATGATGAGCTTGCTTGTTGGACAACTATTTGTAAGCAACCATACAAAGATAGACTTGGAAAAGATGTTAACAAAATAGTATATGAATATTGGATGAAACATTCATGTGTTTCTCAAAAAGTAAGGGATATGATGCGGTGAAGAATAAATAGAAATTAGTATGAAGAACATGCAAAACATATCTTGGACACCATCGAGATAGAGTTGTTCAATAAGTTCATAGAAGAGAAACGTGGAATTAATGTCTCAATCAATACTTTTGTGTAACAAAAACCATGGTATGTTAAACCTATCACTGTACGCAACACTTATTGTTGTCATTATCATGTATAATTTCAATTATATTATGACACCTTCCTTAATTTTGGTAAAACATTTTGGAAAAATTCACCTCCTCCTTCCACTATCCATAATTTCATATCCGAAATTCTATGTGGAAGAGAAAATCATGAATTATTTTACCAAAATAAGTTTGTTGGTGGTCAAAAATGTGATAACCATGGAAATCTGACCGTGTTTCACGACAAATATCCTATTGATATGAATGATCATTCATTGTCCAACATAAAAGTGAAATTGAATATATATGAATATATCCATACATTGATTGGTTCAAGTAGTAGTACAAGTGCTAGAAGCATTGATTTACAAGAAGAAGAAATTTATGTGATATAGTTTTTGAAGAAGTTTGAGACAATACTTTATAAATACACTGAGAATTCTCATAGATCTCGATGGCAAGAGCTACAATTCAAAAAATCCCGTGAAATGTTTCCTTCAGGGACCATTTTGTCAATATTTTATTTTGCATAAAATTACACATTTGTTGCACAAAATGAAATGCAAAGTGAATATTATAATTCTAACAAAGTCTCTATGATTGTCCATGTTCCATATAGACATGTTGAACAAAATGTTGATCATATAGAAAGAAATAGTGGGAATCAACATGCTATTAAAGAATATCATTTTTATATCAGTGATGACCATACACATGATACACATTTTGTACAACGTTTCTTTGATAAGATTTATGACTCATTGAAAGGTCATGGAATAAAATTCAATGAACTTTGGATATGGTCAAATGGATGCATAGGTGAATTCAAATCTTCATGATCATTCTTTTGGTTGTGTCTTCTTCATATGAAAACAATCATTAGACATTGTTGGAATTTCTTTGACACTGGTCATGGAAAAGGAGAACATGATAGCGCAGGGGCATGTATGAAATGAGAACTTCAAAGATATCAAATGGAACATTTTGTAAACTGACTTGTCTCAGCTAAACAAGTTGTTCAATGGTGCATTGCTGCACTAATCCATGATACTAACCAATCAAGGGAGGTACATAGGTATGTATATATACATCAACTTGTATATATTTTTAATATATGATAGTTTTTATTAAATTTCTAATTCTAAACATTATAAATTATATATTTTAAATAACTGATCGATGATAAGCTTTGATATATAAATTGTATTTTAAATAACATATTTAAATTTTTGTTTGAATTTACTATAAGTTTTTTTGTCATATTGGCGTCCAAGATGTAGATAGATCGATTACATATGAATTTGAAATAGTAAAAGGGACTTGAAAATTGTATTCAATTAAAACAAGAATAGTACTGAAATGCATTTGTATTTGATAGAAGAAAACAATCTTGTTTTTATCCTGTTTGCATAGAGGACACACAATTTAATGGTGTTTGTGAAAAGAAAATGTATGTAAAAGCTTGGAAACATACAAAACTTAATACAAAGGGGAAAATATCGCTTGCAAGATTCGAAGAGATGGAATTAGAGGAGACCATAGTGTCATTTGAAGGTGATCAAGTTTTTGATCTTGTTAGAGAAGGTAACATTTCAATTTTTTTCTAATGATATATATGTGTGTGTGTGTGTATTTTACGTTTTTCAAATAATTGTGTATAAGTATCTAGATAATAGTTAAAATATAGATCTAAATAGATAATAAAATCAAGCACATGTTGATAACTACTTTCTTGTTAATTATGATCTGAATTTACACTTTTTTTTATTTTACAAGGGATGTTTTTGTTATAGCTGCACCCATTAACAACATAGAAACCGTGAAGTATTATTTTATGTGGTGCATTGAACGAAACATGAAGTTATTGGAGGACTATGATGATAACGATTTTATATATGAAAGAGGGTCTATTATACTAAAAATATATTTTTTCCAAGAAACCCATCAAATTGAGTGTTATGTTTACTTTCAAGGCTATCAACCCGATGCCATAAGTTTTCAATATACTAAGTCACTTAGTGTGTGCAATGCGCATAAAGTTGATAGAAGTTCAATCAAGAAAAAAATCAAAAGTTAAAAAATGGAGAATGTCAAAAGCTGAGCATAAACAGATCATTGAGGATGGATTTCCATTAGAATAATTTTAATTGAACTGCCCAACAATATCTTCTCCTTGTATTTATCTTTGAAAAAGATTTCAAGTAGATCGTTATGCTTTCTTTTTTTGGACTCTTAAGTTTTCCATTTTAACTAGTACTAAGTATTACAAAATTGTCTTCATTATTATGGTGGCTTTGTTGTTAAGTTAAAAGGAAATTCAAAGATCCAAAATACTACTATAATGTAAGGATGTAGCATATCACAATTTTCTTGTTTGTTGTTGATTTTAAACCTACCATGTTTGCACTGCATTTTTCCTTTTTATGTCATCATTTTATTTTTTCAAGTATTTTTATTGCTATCTTAGTAACATTATTTACTTTATTAAAATTTCATTACCATAAAAATGCATTATTACAAAAAAAAATATTTTATTGTGTTTGTCCTATACATCCAGTGCATACAAAACCTATTAAAAGTAACAATCCATGCTCCACACATAGTATTTAATATTTGAAAATTTCATAAATACTTTAATGCAACTTTTGAGATTAATGCTACTCCATTTGATTCAACATTGCAATTTTTAATTCTCAATCTCTAAGCTTTCTCAAATTTCATGGAAAAAACAATTTAGTATATGAAAGCAGACTTTAAAACAAACAAGGTAATTTAGAACGTATGTTCTATACTAAAATTTAATAGTTGTTTGCATTGAAAAACAAAACCTAAAGATCAACCCAAATCCTTATTATCTTCTACTAACATTATGAGAGTCATCATGCAAAATGTACCAACTAAATGCAAATTTACAAACATTCTTCATATTCATGAAGTTATATGTAAAATCTTTAAGCATCAAACCATGCATCATGCAAAATGTAACATGTTTTAAATAATGTTTATTGTTGATTAAACTCACAAACTATAACTTCAAACCTTGCATCAAACAAAGAGTTGGAAGTTAACTAGAACAACCAAGCAAAGGTTGATCCATGAGAACATTGGTGGGTAATAATGAAATCCAAAATGGCATGCATTATATAGTTTATCATTTAATTTGAAACATACATCACTTAAAAATATGGTATGAGGAAATTGTAACTATTACAAAGGGTATCAAAAGTTGGGTAGCAACGTTATATTAAAAGTTAAGTATCAACCCACATCCATAGTAGCCTTTCTATACATGATGATGATATATTCATGAATTGAAAATGATCTATAGTTATATGATTGTCTTAGACATCTACACCATGATAATATTCATGAATCCAAAATATACCATGTTTTGTAATTTGCAATTTTACTATTCATTAAACAAATTGAAAAAACAAATTTGAACAAAACCTAAGAATAATCTACTAACATTACAAGAATCATCATGCAAAATATGCCAACTAAATAAAAATCTACTTTCATTGCTTCGTATTCATGAAATTAAATGTAAAAACTTTAAGCATCAAACTATGCATCATGCAAAATGTACCATGTTTTACAACGCAATTTTTTAGTATGTTTACCTTGAACAACTTTATATTAAAAGTTAAGTATCAACCCACATCCATAGTAGAAAGGTTCTATACGAGATGATGATCTACTCATGAATGAAAAATGAACACCAAATTTTATAATGCAATTTTAAGTTATGATTATCTTTTAGACATCTACACCATGATAAGATTCATGAATGTAAGATATACCGTGTTTTGTAATTTGTAATTTTACTATTCATTAAACAACTTGAAAAAGAAACTTCACAAAACCTAAGAATTTGAAGCCAATTCCATGTTATCTTCTACTAACATTATAAGAATCATCATGCTAAATTTACATAAACTCCAAAATTAGCATATTAAAGATCAATTTGTAATAAAGAGTTCTATTTAAAATATGTCCAAAATTTATATCATTATCAAAGTAAATATAATAAAAAGTTTTCAAATAAAAATATGCATCAAATAGATCAATTAATAATAAAGAGTTTTACTTTAAATATGTCCAAAATTTATATCATGATAAAAGTAAATATAAGAAAAAGGTTGTCAAATAAAAATTTGCATCAAGGAGAATTTCACTGAAATGTACGACCTATTAACATCCTCATGCTCTCATTATAATCATGGGTGCCCTACACAACATGTGTAATATGCATATATACATAAGATTGTGTACTGTAAAATTCAATTTTAATATTTAAAATTAAATGAGAATTCAATCATCAAAACAAAATTATAAAAGGTTTTAATTTTCATACAATACCTCGTGGTGTTCCCCCTGAATTGCACCCTCATGGATGCCCTATATAATACATGTACATGTATATATTAAAAAATTAAAATTGCACATGAAAATTCATAAACTCTCAATATTGAAAAAATTGTTACAAATTTTTGAAATTGTGTAGACAATCGTATCCCCATCGCTAACTCCATCGCTAATGTCCCTAGAGAAGGTAAACTGTCTCCACAAACCTAAAATTCAAAAAAATAAAACTGTAAGATAGAGATCTCATTTTTAATGAAACTTGCTTCAATTTATAGAAAAAAAAGTGAAATATTCAATACTTTTGACAAGTTAATATTTGATAAATCTCTTAATAGGGAGAAAGAGAGTGACGTTGTATCGAGAACACTAGATGGAATCGAAATATGTTAACATTTAATTATATATGTAATTATTTCTCTTACAAATATGTCTTCACAATACCAATATAATAAAAGTAAGAAAATAGTGTTAGCATGATCACTTCAAAAAAGACTAACATCTCTCAACATATCTTGATTGGAACATGAACCCGGGACCGTGATATTATCTAAATTTATGTTAAAAAAATGATTTAACTGAAAATGGTGAACATATGATACATTCATGTTAGATTATATCTGAATTTTTTTACAAAATGTATGTGAAACGACATTAGCACATACATTACATACATTAAAATATTCACCCTAAACATTAACACATGCTGATCCCATTCCCTCTTCCTCATGACTAATTAGGTCTTTCCAACGATAAAAACAAGCCTTTGCATATGATTTAACCTCTTCAATATTCATATTATCTATCTCCTCGTCTGATTTATATACAAAATTAGCATGTGCACTAGCTCGTGCTCTTTGTCGATGTAGACCGACATCAATTCTAGTCAATGCATACTATATTTTGTATATAATGGCATCCCTTGCTTCTCTACCAATCTGAGAAGTGGCATCCATCTCTAACCACAAAGTTACCAGACATGGAGGCTGAGGTACCAAAGGTGGTAGAGGATGAGGAAATTCAATATCCCTTAATGCACCCTTACGTTCATATGTCCGACCTCTCCCAACACCATAATATTTAGATGGAAGGTCTATATAATCAAGTCTCATACCCAAAAAGAATTATGCATACAATAATTTTTCAAAATAATTTGGAACCTCGTCATTCCAAAGCATCTTTCCATATGCTGTAAGGAACCTATCATACAAATGGTGGGCTATATCAGGGTGCTTGAAATATTGCACCTTGAGCAACTTTTTTTTGGCTCTTATTTGAAATTAAAAATATATTTAGCATGTGCTTTTGTAACCCTTCTACCTACCTTGGCCCATTTATCGGGACCCATCACTTCTTCCTTTCTATGCCTCATCATATTTATAAAGAAATCAGTTGTTGGCCCAAGGTTCTTGTAAATATCAATAAATGAACTTAGAGAGTGCACAATTATTTCTAAGCTTTGTTGACTCTCTGAAAGGAGATCCAAACTTGCAAGCTCTTTCTTCAATTTTGAATAATGAGCTATACACATTTGTATTTACATTTTTGTACATTTGTTTCCCAAGAAATCTCATCAAGAATATCAGATGTATAGGTGGTAGTTGGCATATGCTCTTCTTCTTAAATTTCATTGCTTTGCCTACGTTGAATTTGATCAACATTTTCACCCCCTGCTTCAATATAATTACATAAATATTAAAACATGTGAATGTATTTAGACACATGCAAGATAGACATGTACATACAATTCATTTACATGTAGAAATTTGTTTTAACAAAACAAAAATGATATAATTTACCAAAATGATGAGGATCATAATGATCTGATTGAGATTCATGACCACCTAAAGATGGTTCAGAACCATTATGCGTAAGTGCATGAGTTGATTGAGCTTGTTGACCATCAGGAGAATGCTTACCACCCTCATCCGACGACATAGTGAGAGATGCTTCTAAAAAAATAGAAACTATAATAAATTAATTAAGATAAATTAAAAAAAATCTATTCAATATATGTATGTACATATGATTCTACCTATTTTTCATTTAAGTAAATGCACATAAACATATATATACCATACCATGATAATGTGAAGAATGACCCTCCATTGATTGATCTGATACTCTCTTCGATTTAGTGAAAGATGCTCCTAAAAAATATGGAATTTATTATAAATCAATAAAGCTAAATTGAAAAAAAATCAATTAATATGTATGTACAAATGATTCTAAAAATATAATTTAATAACTTGCACATAAACATATATATACCAGCATCATGATGTAATGAATGATGTCCCTCCCCTAATTCATCAGATAGTCTCCTTGATCCATGACCAGTCAAGTCGGCGTGCATAGACAGTCGCCCTCTAGTCGATGAATGAGACTCAATTGATGCTCTATCCTATTACACCTCAAAGAATTAGGTGGTAACTTCTCAGGTGATGATCCAGGCTCTCAATCCGTATCTATATATATTATATAATATATAATATATATATTATATATAATATATTATATATATATATTATAATATGATATGATCATTATTTAAAAACCCAACTTACCTCATGCATTTAAAAATATTTAAAATTCTAATTTAAAAAAATCAAGAATTTAGAAAATTAATAAGACAAATAAATGTAACTATCTAAGGGTTTCTTCAAAATAATTTGGTGTAAATTCTTCATTTCAAATATACTCAAGACTAAAAATAAAAATGCTGAAGTGTACATTTTGAGAATTATATACAAAATTTTATAACACATTCCAGGTTCACTAAGTTGTGCTTACTTAATTGGGGCACACTTAGTATATTATTGAAAGTAACACATGGTCATTAAAAACAAGACATTTATAACTGAAAAACACACACATATCAAAGATATCCTACAATTTTCATCAATAAATTTTGATGGAGAGCTTCCTGACACCGATTCATATTTCACACACAAATATTGAATTGGCATTTCCCCATACAATAGATCACTAGACATCCTATTAACGTTTGCACAATGTCTTATGCTAAATGATTGAAATTGAATAGCAATATTTTTTGCTTCTCCACGCAGTTCTTTAACTTCTCCTTTTTGACTTTGTACACTCCTTTCAGCTGGTTATACACAAGTTCAAAATTGGTGAAGACTACAATTCCATTGGATCCATACTCCCTAGTTGTTCCTAAGCCTTCTAATAGTGCAATATAATATGTTTCATTTTTTGTTGTCCTTCCAGGTACATTATTTTTCCTTTGCAGGACTTTGTTCATCGCAATATTTTATAGCACATAAGTAATCACATCTTGTCCTGGATTGGGATAACAAGCAACTTCTATGCATAATGCCCATTTTTCAACCATGTTTAATGGGTTTTCTGATCTGTGTAAAAAATCAAATTCAATAAAATGAATAATATATTTCTTTTTTGCAAAAGCCTTAGATTATGGGAGAATGATTAAAAATAAATATATATTATGATGGAATGATGGAACATTATAGGATCTATTGTGACGAACTGCCCTAGTAGAATAATAATGGAAGTTTACAAATTAATGAAATTGGGAAAACATCTTAACAAATTTTCTCATTTTGGAATGCACAAGAATAACATTCAAACACATGCTACACTACATTGATTTTGATGATGAAAAAAATATTTTTCATTATAAAAAATTAATGTGATTTTCAACTGAAGCTAGGGCATCTAATCCTCTAATAGTTACTTCCATGAATCTCCATACCCCTATGACTAAAATAATTAATAGTACTTCCATGCCTAATGAGATCCTTCACTATTCAATGAATCGTTTACTTATCATGAGAATATGAATCCTTGCAATTAGATATATATTGTCATCGTTATCAAGTTTGGACTATACCAAAGGTTAACCTATCAATGGATGTTTTCCATCATGTTATGTATGATTTCATTTCAAAAATTTTACCCACATTCAAATCAATTAACAACTAATTTTAATGGCTTTCATCTTCTATATAAGGCATTCAATGTTTTTCTATGAGGAAATAAGGGTTGATTTTTGATCATTCCACTAAGTACACTTACATCCATAAATCCTATATTTAACTTCAATATTAAGATAAAAAAAAATTGCAGTTTTCATCTTCCATATAAGTCATTCAGTTCTTTTCTATGAGGGAATAAGGGTTGATTTTTGATCATGCCACTAAGTACACTGACATCCATAAATCCTATATTTATCTTCAATATTAAGATAAAAAAAAATCGTTACAGTTTTCATATGAAGATTGTTGGCTTGCTTACCTAAATCCATGGATTAAAACATCAACCAAGATTTCTACATATTGGATGTAATTCATGGATAGGACAAGTAAATAAGGCAATAGTATGAATTGGAGAGTTATTATGGCTTATCGCTTAAAAATCCAATTGTGTCACTTCATGCTAGTGATCCCACCATTTACATATCACTGATCACTTATGGCTTCTCACTTAAATAAATATAGTAAGATATAATAAAATAGTTTTCCTAAATATTTTTGGACAAGAGTTATTCACACAACATGCTACTTAATAAATTGCTCTCCCAAAATTTTACTTGATGGTAGCATTCTAGAAAAGGTATGGACCTGCATGGATTTATGCTACACACTTGAATTTTTTTGTTGTGAAGCGTGTGTGCATATTCCTAAAGAACAAAGGTCTAAGTTGGACAAAAATTCATTTAAATGTGTTTACTTATGATATGTTGATAATGATTTAGGTTACTCGTTGTGGGATCCTCTAAAAAGGAAAATTATTAGAGGTAAAAATGTAAGTTTTAATGAAGAAAATTTATTTAAATATGTTGACAAAAGTGTGGAGACACACAAATGTGTGAAGGCAGAATAGGAAAATAAGCCAACACTTCAAGAAGGTATTCACGGAAATAATGAGAAACAAAATGAAAATGAGGAAGAACATGAAGAACAAAATCATAATCCATTTAGAGAAATGTTTCCACAAAATTTATTAGTTTGCAGATCTACCATTCCGCATAGACCTTCATAAAGGTATTCTCCTTTGGAATATATTTTATTTGCTAATGAAGGTGAATTGACTTCTTTGCAGGGTACATGTGAAGGGAAAATGGTAGGAAGTGGAAAAATACTATGCAAGAGGAGATAAAATCCCTACACGATAATAAGACATGGGATTTGGTTGAAACACCACAAGGGATAAAGGTCTTAAATAATAACTGGGTATATAAAATAAAACTTGAAGGAAAGGAAACTAAACAAAGGTTGAAAGAAATACTAGTGTTGAAAGGATTTGGACTAGAACAAGCTATTTACTTAAAAAAATTCCCAAGTTGTTAAATATAACAAATATGCATAGTACTTAATTGTATAGCTATTCTAGATTTATAGTTATGAGAAACTAGATGTTGGGAGAGCCTTCCTACATGGATATTTGGAAAAAGAGATATTTATGGAACAAGCAGAAGGTTTTGTTAAAAAGGGTAAACAAAATTTGGTCTACAGGTTAAAGGAGAGTCCATGTGGGCTGACATAAGCTCCTTGTGAATGGTATAAAATGTTTGAGTGTATTATGCTTGATCATGCCTTTCAAATGTTAAATGGATATAATTGTATATACATTAAAAGAGAGGAAAATTATTAAATGTTGATGACATGTTAAGTGTTGGGAAAAATAATTTGATGATTAATAGATTCAAAGAAGAGTTAAACCATAACTTTGCAATGAAGAACTTAGGAGAAACAAACAAAATTTTGGGGATAAAAATTATACGTGATAGAGAAACAAAGAAACTATGGATAAAGAAAGAAATAAACTATGGCTGTCATAGAGGCGATACTTTGAAAATGTATTGGACAAGTTTGATATCACTAAGGAAAAACCTATAGTTACATTACTTATCTCTCATTTCAAGTTAGCGGCTAATTAATGTTCCTCTAGAACTATAGAAAAAAATAAATGTCCATTATTCCATATGTTTAGTTGTAGGAGGCTTAATGTATGCATTGGTATGCACTCACCCTAACATTTCATATTCAGTGGGAGTGCTAAGTAGGTTTCTTGTAAAACTAGGGAAGGAACATTAGGATGCAGCAAAATGGATTTTAAGATACATTAAAGGTTTAATTTATTTTTTATTGTGATTTCAAGGTATTGGTACTTTATTAGATGGATTTACATATGTTGATGTCAAGTCATGAGGTAGCTTCAGGAATTGTATTGTTTTTGAATTAAGATGGAACATGAATATATACATGGAGAGGGAGTCTATTGGGTTTCATCTCCCAATGTCCTTGATCTTCCAATTCTCTTTATTTTCCTATTTACAATATTTATATTAATTTACCTAATCCCAACGATTGGGTGTCAACATTCCCCCTCTTAATTTGAAGGGATGTTGGTGAGTCCAAACATCATTTTGAATCTTTCAAACTTTTCTCTTCCAAGCACTTGGTGAAGATGTTTGTGATCTACTCATTTATGGAACAATGGCATAGGTGGATTGTCTTTGCCTCCACATGATGTCTAATAAGATAGTATTTTGTATTGATGTGCTTCGTTCGATAATGGAACTTTGGGTTCTTGGCCAAGTTTATTGCAGAAGTGTTCTCAATCAAGAGAGGAGTTGAATGCACTTGTTTCTCATACAAATATTTCATAATTTTCCTGAGCCACACAAATTCATTTGGTTCTTCAGATGCTACCACATATCTACCTCAGTTGTGGAATTTTCTAGAAATGATTATTTGCGTGACCTCCAGGATACAACTCCTGATCCAAGACTCATAACATAACCTGAAGTAAATACCCCAGTTTCTTTATCTCCATCAAAGTCTAAATCAAAGTATCCAATCAAGCTAAAGTCGTCCACCTGTGTATACTTAAGTCCAATGTCTTGAGTTCCCTTCAAGTACTTTAGAACTCTTTTTTGCAGCAGAACAATGACCCTCACAATGTTTTTTCTTAAACCTGGAGAGGATTCCAACAACAAATGAAATGCATGGTCTAGTAGTAGTCAGGTAGTTGAGACTTCCTTTGAGCTATCTATACTTCATTGCATCCTCAAATTATTTTCCTGTAGTGGATGTGAGCTTTAATTTTTGTTCCATTGGAGTAGTCAAAGGACTGCTCTCCAATGTACTTCTTCTGAGAGATGAATTTAGACTTATGATGTCGAGTTACTTCAATACCAAGATAGTAGTGAACATAACCCAAATATGTCATTTCAAAACCATTCCTCATTTACTTCTTTATGGATGCAATGTAGCTCTCATTGTTCCCTATCATCAAAAGATCATCTACATACACCAAAAGATATACAATTGTTTTGCTAACTTTCTTGAAAAATAAAGTTGCATCAAGAAGATCATAATGTTTGAAGTTGAGTTTCAGAAGATGCTCAGTTAACTTCTCGTACCAGGCTCACGGTGCTTGCTTGAGGCCATACAAGGATTTTACAAACTTGCATACTTTATGTTCTCCACCCTTCACAAAAAATCTTTCTAGTTGGGATGTAAAAACATTCTCTTTCAGATATCCATTCAAGAAAGAATTTTTTACTTCCATTTGATGGACTTTCCAACTGTTCTATGCTTCCAAGGCAAAGAGTGTCTAGATGGTAGCCCATTTTGTTGTGTTGGGGGCGGGGGGGGGAGTCTCCTCATAGTCAACCCCTTCCTTTTCTGTAATTTTTTTTCCACAAGCCTGTCTTTATGCTTGTCAAGTAAGCCATATACTTTAGACTTGTTCTTGAAGATCCACTTGCAACCTATTGGTTTGACTCCTAATGGAGGATCAACCATATTCCAGGTGACATTCTTTATCAAGGCATCATATTCTTTCTACATCATTTCTTTCCATTCATCATGATAAGAATCTTCTTTGAAGCAATTTGGTTCGTAATATGTAAGCAAACTCTGTTCACGATCAGAAGAAACATCCATATCAAAAGGTCAATAAAAAACATCTACATCACCTCAATATTGTCTGGTTATGCTTCTTATCCCTGTCTTTCCAACCTCAACAAGATGAACACTTTCAAGTGTTTTTGTTAGCCATTTTGGAGGAACTTTTTGTGATGGCCTAGGCTACTCAGTTGGCTGAGTTGAGGCTAAATCAAGATTTAGTCTCCCAATTTTGTCAATCACATCACTCAAAGTGTCATCAATAGCTTGAGCTTCATGCGAGGGAGAGAGTGCTTTAGAAGAAGATTCAATAGATTGATCCAGTATAGGAATCCCCTTGTTATGAACCAGCTCAAGAAGAGATAGAAAAGATAGATCAACGCCTTAGAATTCAGCCTCTTCGAGGGGGAAACCTC
>APFE031164972.1:0-17721 GCA_000404065.3 Pinus taeda | reverse complement strand
ATATATAAAACGCTCCCGAAATTGCTCCCAAACGGAGCTTCTGAAAATGTCACTCCTGATCCTCATTTTTACTCCCGCTCCAAAGTAACCTTGTGTGGGGGCCACCCGCAGAAGGAAAATACACATTCCCTAGTTCGAACTGCATGAGAGGGCAAATTCGATGGCTTAGTGAGGAACTGTAATGTTCCAAATTGAAATTTACAGCTAATAATAGACACATGAACTAGGCTATAGAAAATAAAATCACAATTAAGCATGCACATCTAAAGCACCAAGAAGTTGGGCAAATAAGCTGAGCCAGTTTATTAAATTATGAGTTGTAAAGAGTACATGTAGCAAGGAACAAGTGAACCTGGGCTTGCATAAGCAAGCTAGAGCAACCGAGGTGGAAGAGATAAGCCCCAAGAGCTACGAAACTTAGGTCTAATATCCTTCTGCGTAGACCCAAAAATTAGCAACTGCTGTGGCACTGAAAATGCTGAGAATGACCCTCTGTGTTGCCCAAAATCACCTAAAAATGTAGTTGTAGTTTCTCCCAAAAATAGTCAACCAAACCCAAAAAGGAATCTTCCCCAAACCAACCACCGAAAAACCCACAGAATGGTGCAATTACCGACTGAATAATAAAATGTACTGTTGAACAAAAAAGGGGACTTTTAGCTTGAAAACTACCCCAAAATTTATGCAAATTTAACTCAGACTCCTCTCAACAAACCCACAAAAACCCAGAAAGGGTTTGGTCTAGTTCTGACACCCGAAATTTGGGCCCAAATACCATGTCCTCCTCCAACAACTGGGAAATACGGCCTGCTTGCGAACGCCGAAAAAAATCCCTCCAATCACTTCCAAAATGTTGAATTATAGTGCCCCAAGGTTCTCCTTATTTCTCCCGGTGAATTCCAACTACCAAACTTGTCCCAGAAACTCCCACATGTGCCCAATGAGTAGCTTCTTTGCTGGCCCTAGATGCTCCAAATCATGTTGCCTTCAAGCATCAATTTCCTACTCCCAAACTCCTCCAAAAGGTTGATAACCCATTGAAGCTCCTATGCCAAAATTATTCTGGCAATTGCTGACCTGGAAGATCACTGAAATGACCCAAGTGTATCCTCTCCTCCATCCTCCTGGAATATGCACTAGCTGAGTGAGTGGCTGAATGTTTGGCTCCGAATCTCTCCAGCTCCTCTCCAAAGTGGTACAGTTTGATCTCCCTAGGGTGGCATTCGAAGTCCACTGAAAGAAAGGTGAGTTCTCCCCTTGGAGAACTTTCTGCTAAGCAACATTCGTGACCTAGCTAAACAGCTTCAGAAACAAAGCAAATAGATGAATGAACAAAAGACCCCAATGGCTTCTATGCTTCTTCTATTTATGATTTCTTCTTGCCTCCTCATGTGGGTCCCTCCATCCAATATTTCAACCTCCTTCCTTGAGCAATTTGATTTTCCTCAGGGGTCCAAATTCCCCTTTTTGGGTGGCCCCACATCCCACTACCAATTTAATCTTTCATTTTTCTCTAATGTTGGTGGCCACCATCTCTCCAAAATTTAAGTGGGGACTCCCTCCACCCAATTTTTGTAAGTTTACATGTCAAAATATTTCCCAACACCCAATTGCGAAAATAGAAATTCATCTTAGCCAAATTAATTTAATTGGGGACATTACAATCCTCCCCACCAAAAATTGCTTGTCCTCAAGCAATTCCTGAACAAGCACCTTCTCGACCAACTAACCCCAACAATCTCTACACACAATACCAGGGTCCCAAATGTACCACTAAGTCATCTCTAATCTTTGCCCTGTCCTACCAAGATCCCAAGCCATCTTGACCATCGTGAAGCGTCCCCCGCACCATTCGTTGTCAAGCTCATAATAGTCTCTCGATGCCTTTTGCACGCCGCCACTAAGTAGAGCATCATGGTATGATATGATCTTGATCATCTCCTCATGCAACTACTCTATCGAATAGTCCCTCTCGTGCACTTCAGGGGTGGATTCCTAAAGATTCAATTCAATCCTGGTGGGATTGAACACTTGTCTGCCTGAGCTTCCCCTGATCTTTGTTGATTTTGGGTAGCATCGGATGTGCCCTAGGTCTGAAATTTTGTGGATGGGATAGAACAAATGAGATCTCCAAAACCCATAAATCGTTTGGAGAAATTCCACCGGGGTGGAGTTATTAAAATAATTAATATTTTTAATGGGTTCCTAAGTCTAAACTTAGGAAAATAAAAATATTAATGGGTATTAATAAGAATATGGGTGAGAAGTTTCTAGGTGACAAGGATCAAGTCTGTTTTAATCTTAGCCATTGATTAGGGACTTAATATCGGTCGTTAATTCATCAATAGGAAAGTATAAGAGAAGACTTGAGGGTCAGTTGGAGACACACCAAGAAATCAAAGAGTTTGATTTTTCTAGGGCGAGGTTTGCTAAGAAAATCGAGCTAGTGATCTGATTTGCAGTGAGAGGGGAAGTTCAGTAGAGGGACTTCAGCCCAAGGCCAATAATACATAGCAGAGAGGCAAAGTTGCACCAGGAGAGACAGTGCAGCTCCAGAGAGGGTGACGTAGAAGCCAGAGGGACTGATGCAGTCACTTAGAGGCAGTGCTGGGGTTTCTGTGAGGAAGAGAGAGTAAAGGCTCACTGGGAGGGTGACGCAGCTCCTAGAGGAGGTAATGCAGTTCCAACACAGAGCTTGGAGCCACCATCGCTGCCGAGCATTAGGAACAACATTGTCATCTGTGGGGTTTGGTCATCTAGTTGCTAGATTTTCCAAAATATCTGTCTCCGAATAGAGGTACTTTTTCCAGGTTTATTCTTTGTTGGGTTAGCCGGATTTGGCACCCTAGTTGTATTCAAAAATATGCTTAATAATACAAACCCTCTATATGCTGCATCGTTTTTCCCACATTGAGTTTTTTCGGGGACATTTGTCCAAAAATAATGGTGTCCCTTGTGTGATTGTCTCATTTCATTTCAGTTCATGATCTGTATGTATGTGTAGTCTACAATAATGTTTTCATCGTTGTTTAAATAATTAAATAACTTGTTGAATGTAAAGAACAAGTAGGGATGATAAACCAGTGATTGCAGTAGGATTTTTGATGTGTAGATTCATAAATTTTCACATGGTATCAGAGCATTGCAGATTATAGAAGACTTAACACATTATCCGAGAGATCCAAAGAATTTGTTGCAGAGAAGCAGTTGTCCCGAGTGACAACATTGTTTTAGAGGCAGAGGAGCAGTGACAGGAGTGACACAGAGCCAGAGGAGTGACACAAAGGCTCATGCAGTGCCTGCATCAGCATTTCGAGCCTGCAAAGGGTGACGTAGAGCTAGAGAGGACCCCATGCAGTGACTGCGTCAGCTCTCTGGGCCAACGCAGAGCCTGAAAGGTTTGAATCAGCCAGCATCCAGGGCTAGAAGAGCATAGTAGATTCGGTTTGAGGAGCTGGTGGGACGTTGTTTCTGTTGGTGCAGAATAGAGTCTGTGGAGACAGATTTGAGGTAGAGGGAGTCACTGCCTTGATAGATTTCTAGCCAAAGAAATCTAGATCCAGGTTGCAGCAGCAAAGGAGGATTTGAAAGGAGCGATTCGACATTTGGCCGGAGGATTTCCATGAAGGAAATCAGGACTTAGAAGGAGTCTAGAGGAGCTTGTTCCTTAGAGGGTTTCTTGCACCAAAGAAATCCAGATCAAAGTCTTTCTAGATTGACAACAGGAGAGGGATAAGAGAACCAGTCGTATTTTTTTAGCAGAGATGGCAGTGAATGGGTTGTGGGATCAGGACAGATTGGAGGGAGCATCTAATTTTTTCATCTGGAAGGCGAGGATCCTGGCAATCCTAGACAAACATCGCATCAAGGGCTATGCCTTGAAAGTAGCTTTTGTTCTGGTTGTCACTGATCTGTTAAAAAAGTACGAGGAGGCCCAGGCGAAGGCCAAGTGCATGATCCTAGACGGGGTCAAAGATCATGTAGTACCACATTGCTGAGAAGGAAACATCAAGGGAGATGTGGGAGGCGCTGATCAGCTTGTACCAGGGCTCTTTTGTCCAATGGAAGATGCTATTAGAAAATCAGCTGAGACAGTACCAGATGCAGAAGGGAGAGGAGATCGATCCCTTCCTTCTCAGGTTATAAGGGATTCGCGACTAGTTGACTTCTTTGGGGTCTACACCAGATCTTGAGTTCATGGTCAGGACTGCCCTAAATGCAGTCACTGAGGAGGGGGAGACTTTTGTCCAAAGTATCTTGGGCAGAGCAACTCTCCCCAGTTGGGAGGAGATGTGGGCAGCTCTTCGACAAGAAGAGCTTAGGAGTTTGACCAAGATAGGGAGTAGCGGAAAGGGAGCCCGGGTCAAGAAGGAGGAGGAGGAGGATGTAGCTCTCTTATCTTCGGGATAGCAAGGGACGCAGAAGAGAAAGAAGGACATAACTAAGGTCAGATGCTTCAATTGTGGGGAATTGGGACATTATACCACTCAGTGCCCTTGGAAGAAGCGCAAGGGGGAGGCTTCTAACTCAAAGGCTGCTCCAGCAAAAGCTGAGAAGGAAAGCAAGGATGACAATTATGCCACAAGTGCTCATGCACCTCTAGAGAAGAGGTGGGGAGACATGGAGTTGTAGTCAAGAGGACTACATGAGGGGCAGGATCCTTGAGGTGCCCAAACTCTTGGATCATATACGACTACGATAGCCCTTAACGACAATAGAAAAATGAAGGGTGTCGGTTAGAGCGAAGAGTGATGGAGCGATAATGGCAAAGCTAGAGTGCCAAAGTCAGAGGTAGCAAAATGGATGTTGTAGCAGTGTGAGAGGCACAGAGTAGATTGCAACAACACAGTAGCAATAGAGGGTCAGCACAGATTAGCAGCAGAGGTAGCTTCAACATCACGAGGCATCCATATTGACCAACGTGTCAGTTTTTGGGTGAAGTTCTAGTTACTTCTCAGTAACTAAGTTGTAGTGCAACAGTTGACAATGTTAGTGTTATGGGTAGCATGAGGCAGCATTTTGAGAGGGAGTTGTAGTACAAATGTAGCAGTGGCAATGGCAGAGTCATGGATAGCAGTACAAGAAGCAAAATGCAGTGCATGAAGGGCACCAGGCCAAGCATCAACAACACAGAGTACCGATGTAGTGGACAGTGTAATACTTCTGTTGAGAAGTGTTACTAGAGCACATTCCTTGCTAAGAGGGAGTGTTGATTTTAGGTAGCATCGGATATACTCTAGCTTCAAAATTTTGTGGAGGTGCTAGAACACATGAGATCTACAAAACCCATAAATCGTTTGGAGAAATTCCACCCGGATGAGGAGTTATTAAAATAATTAATATTTATAATGGGTTCCTAAGTCTAAACTTAGGAAAAATAAAAATATTAATGAGTATTAATGAAAATATGTGTGAGAAACTTCTAAGTGACGAGGATCAAGTCTGTTTTAATCTTAGCCGTTGATTAGGGACTTAATCTCAGTCGTTGATTCATCAACAAGAAAAGTATAAGAGGAGGCTTGAGGGTCAATTGGAGACACACCAAGAGATTAAAAAGTTTGATTTTTCTAGGGCGAGGTTTGCTTAGAAAATTGACTTAGTGATCTGAACTGCAGTGAGAGGGGTAGTTTGACAAAGGGACTTCAGTCCAAGGCTGAGAATACATAGCACAGAGGTAGAGTTGCACTAGGAGAGACAATGCAACTCCAAATATGGTCATGCAGAAGCCAAAGGGGTTAGCATAGTCACTTAGAGGCAGCGCTGGGGTTTTCATGAGGGAGAGAGAGCAGCAGTTCAACATATCAATTTTTGAGCAAGGAAGGCTAACTGGGAGGGTGATGCAGCTCTTAGAGGAGGTGACGCAGTTCCAACGCAGAGATTGGAGCAACCATCGCTGCCCACCACTAGGAACAACATTGTCATCTGTGGGGTTTGATCATCCAGTTGCTGGATTTGCCAAAATATATGTCTCCGGATAGAGGTACTTCTGTCAAGTTTATTCTCTGTTGGGTGAGCCGATTTGGCACCCTAGTTGTATTCATAAATCTGCTTAATAATACAAACTCTCTATATGTTGCACTGGTTTTTCCACATTGGGTTTTTCCCGGGACGTTTGTCCAAAAATAACGGTGTCCCTTGTGTGATTGTCTCATTTCATGATCTATATGTATGTGTAGTCTGCAATAGTGTTTTCATCCCTGTTTAAATAATTAAATAACTTGTTGAATGTAAATAACAAGTAGGAGATGATAAACCAATGATTGCAGTAGGATTTCTGATGTGTAGATTAAGAAATTCTCGCAATCTCCTCCTGCTAATCACCTTGCCACATCGGTGAAGTTTCCAGCACCATCAATGAGTCACTAAAACCAAATGGAAGATCTGGATGACCTTCCCTTGTAGAAACCAGCTTACCCCTACGGATAGTTGAACTACTAAGTACTGTGATTTTATGTGTTGACCACTGGAGTGGTACCTGATGATTATATGAAGACTCCATGCCCAAGGATTATCCAGAGGACACTTGTAGCATCAGATATCATCAGTCAACAGAGTTTTTTAACTGTACTTCTATCTTCTCATCATCTTACTTGTACCCAGATTCCACACCCTACGGGGAATTGTAATAAGTGATAGTAGTAATGATGAGTTTTTGAGTTTGTAATAGGCCTAGGATGTTGGGACTTGATCAGATACGAGTACACCTTGGAATGTTTTTTTATCTGGTTAATTATCCTTTCTTTTTCAGACGCAGATAATTTTCTGGGTTTTTTCGCTCATGTTTTACCCCAAATTCGAGGTGACATTTTGAAGGTTGAGCCTCTAACACATCTTAGGGTCTAGATTCAATGTATATTACCATACTAGATCACACAAAATTTTGTGGAATTTGGTTAGGTTTAGGTCATTATTTTTTTCTTAGATTTTCCGCACTGCAGAAATTGCTAATAAAATTATACTTGTAATGTAATAAGTGATGTCTAGAGAAGTTGTATGTATGAGTAATGAAATTTTCACCTATCACCCTCAACTTTCTACTATGACACACTTTGATGGGTTAAAAATGTGTTTTGAACTCTCAAAACCCACTTTTCCTAAGTTTAGTGGGAAATCTGACAATTAATTAAACAAAAAATTAAATAAATGGATAAAAACAAATATCCACACATGCTAAATGTTGTGGAAATGAAGTGAAAAATTATGGGGGAGTTAAAGTGAAGTCCGAAGGTGATGTGGACTTCTAAAATCAAGGAAAGGACATGCGCTCAAATAAAATCAAATTTCTGGCATTAAAGGAGAAAGTTGCTTACTTGGAAATTCGAATTTGTGAAGTTAATGCACATTTGGGAGAATATTTGGTGAATATTTTTGTGGGGAATTGTCCCCACATGGGTTATCATGCATATACACTTGTCATTCTACCATAAAATTCGAATTTGACACATAGGGAAGAATAAAATGATGTCCACTTGCCAGAATTCGATTTTTACACTTGGCATTGGAGCTCCATTCAACAAATTCGAATTTCTCTTTGGGATTGTCACCTCATGCCACTTGTTTAATCACTTTAACATTGGGATTGGCTCCAATGCCATTTTTCATTGTCATTCTTGATTGGGATTTGCTCCCAACTCTCTATATAATAGAGCCATGGGCTCTCATATTGTATCATATAATACGAGCTATTGTGCTTGAAGAGACTTTGCGGGATTGTATTCACTACTTGCAATATAATACAATAGCCTTTGGGGTAAAGCGTGATGGTTTTCTTCTCTTTGCATGTGTGATAAATTCTTGACTTGTTGTTATGCTTCTATTTATTTCCTCATGTTATTATTTCTTTCATGCTTGTTTCAAGTTATGTTAGTATACAGCTATCTCATATTAGCATAAGAATTAATTATTTGATTTAGGAAAAGAAATTTTCTAGTGGATAATAGATGTATTTCTAGAAATTCTTTCCACTGCACTTATCTAATTTCATGTTGATTTAATGATTTGTGGTGAAGTTTTGTATATGAATCATTATTTGGTCAAGCTTTTCAAGCGTGAGGGGAAATTCTCGGAGGAATCAGCCCATTCTTGAAAAGTTTCTAGGAGAACCCGCATATTTTGAATTCCAAAATCTCATCTATATCTTATTTGTGTTTTGCATGGATTCTTTCAAATTTCTTAAAACTTTTATTTCTTGCATCAAAATATCAAACTTGGAAAATTTTATATTTTACGTATTGTACTTCATTTATCAATATTTGGCTATTTCAAGGAGCTAAGTCATGGCTAGTCAAAGAGGAGCATTTGCTCATACTCTTTGGCCTAGCCTCTTGTAGATTATTTTTGTAACATACTTGGTTGTCATTTTCGTCTAACATTTGAGTTATTTTTGTATCCTTTCGAGCAATATAGTTTCTATGCTTTGATTTGTAGACCTATACATCTTGAAAGCAATTATAATATCTTGTGTTAACAATTTAGTGTTTCACTTTTCAGGGTTATTTTGGCTTTCCATTTGAAAGCATTTTATTTCATTTTAAGAAAAATACAATTTCATTTCTTAAAGAGCAAATACTTGGAAGACACTGGTTGTTTATGTATTTCATGCTTATCTTATGATGGTTATTGCTCATATCAATTTTTTGCTTATAAATCTTAAAGAGATAATCTATTTAACTCTAACAATTCTCCTAGAAACTCACATCCTTTTTAAATTAACTTTTCATTAGGGACCATCCCCCTTAGCTAACCTAGGAGATAGCCCAAACGAAGAGAGTCGGGATTAGTGTGACAACCACTTCTCTGAGTTCCCTACCACCAACCACACCTTGTGGGGTTGAAGGCTTTTCTCACTGAATTGTAGGTAGGTGTAGGCGGTAGGGTCAACACTAGGTCCCCATGCCCATCACAGCAAGAAGCTGTCCTGTTGACCCCGCGACACCCTGGTCATCACTGACTTCCTAGCATGCTCATATCAAAACCTCCTCTCCCATAACTCTCGGCCATAATCTATGCGATGATCGAGGCTAACCCAACTTTCCAATGTGACTCAACAGTGCCAGCGCCTATCATTCCATGGCTGACCCCAATCCTGAGTGACAACTTGCCTCGCCTTATGGTGGGGGCTTCAGTAGTCCCCCATGTGTCTGCTTGTGAATGAATCAGTTCGCCTGTTATCTTGACTATGCTCAAGGAGGAGTGGAGTCTCTCACCAATCCACTGGATCCCTGGATCCCATTACCATACTGGAGGTCCACAACCCCCAATCCTCTTTTCCTGTTGTTGTGATATGCTGCTAGTTGTTAGGAACCCTCTGTGCCCCGTCTCTGACTCCTGTAGGTATCTAATAGGTAGGCACCGAGCATTAGGATCTTGCGCCGTGAATAACCAACTATTCCATGCCTGCAAATCACACAACAAGATATGCTATCCCAGCTCCTGATGACGTGGTCTGGGTCTACTGGACGCCTAGGCATCATCCCACCAACAAGGACTACCATCCCTCGCACCTCATCCTCACCTAACAACTCAAGTTGTCCAGCTAAAGAAGAAACATGCAACTCCCTCTCAGTCGCCTCCCCAAGTGTGAACCTAGGTGTGGAACATATGCTACCTTGACAATCAACCACGCCATCCCTAAACCTGTATCTGTCAACTCATGTGCATACCAAGTGTTTCAACTAGAGAGTCTCCTCTTGGCTCATAACATGCGATGTCTCCTTTAACTACCTAGGGTGAGCCTCCCATGCCCTCCTACCCAAATGGAGAGTGTCACAAGGCAACAACCAAACACTCTGCGACTATAAGCAACACTAGAGGATGATGGGTGGGTATGACCAAAAGGGTACGATCAAGAATCTTCTGGACGACCTTCTCTCCACCTCGGATCTACTAACAACCACCTCGAAGCCCTGTCTGCACTAAACATGGTGTCCCCATATGCTCAACAATGTCCTCATTGATCCTAGGTGAGCTACATCCAATGGTACACCTAATGCCCCTGTCCATAAGCCTCCTTGGTGGGAACGCTCCAAGAGCCCGCACGCCACACCATGTGTCACTGCATACCACCAAGCAACACTGCACTCCTTGACATGCCATTGTATGCCAGAACCTGTCCATGTACACCACTGGATACCCCCGACCATGGCTATACCATCCTGTATCCTGACTATGTCACTACACCAATCACTCCTCGCATGTACTCAATGCGATGTGAGGCACTCCCACTCCACATTGTAGTCCAACACACTACGACACACCATCATGCATCTATCTCCATGCCCACCTGTAGACCACTGCTCAATTCTAGATGCTCCCACACATCCCTGGATATGATGGCCTAAAGTTGTGTCTCTACGTGTCAGCCCACACTTGACCGTATCATCACCTCCATCGTCATATCATCATACCCTTTGGTGAATGGATCTCCCCTCCAAATCCTCCCTAAGGGACCCAAGAAGTGAATCGCCCCAAGTGTCAGTAGAGATGCCACCATTTCTCTGCTCCTCTGTGTCCTTTGTGCCCCACACAAATGCGAAGAATCCCCAGCTCCATACAAGGCACTGTCTAGTGGTCTGCCAATGCCATTTTCTCCGACAAACTCTTGCCAGAGTATGTTGTTCATCCTAAGACCCTGTGTACAATTGTCATACCAAGACAACCCAAGGAGTTTGCGCAAAAACTGGTTGGCCACTACTGCTGACCCAACCTCCCCGAGTGAATGTGCATGCTCAACTGCTAGGTCAATGTTGATTTGTGGTAGCATCGAATGTACTCTAGCCATGAAAATTGGTGGAGAGGCGAAAGCACATGAGATCTCCAAAACCTTGAAATCGTTTGGATAAATTCTACCCAGATGAGGAGATATTAAAACAATTAATATTTTTAATAGGGTCCTAAGTATAAACTTAGGAAAATTAAAATATTAATGTGTATTAATATAATTTTGGGTTAGAATATTCCAAGAGACAAGAATCAAGCCAAATCTAATCTTAGCCATTGATTAAGGACTTAATCTCGGCTATTGAAGACTCAACAGGAAAAGTATAAGAGGAGGCTTGAGGGTCAGTTGGAGATGCACCAAATTGATCAATCAGTTCAATTTTTTGGAGTGGGGTTTGCTGAAAGAATCGAACTAGTGATCTGTTGTAGTGAGGGGAAGTTCAGCAGAAGGTTGAGAATACATAGCAGAGGGGCAGAGATAGTGCCAGAGAGACAACACAAAGCTTTGAAAGGCTGACACAAAGGCAACTGGGACTGACGCAGTGGTTGAGGAGGCCAGCGTGGGTGACGCAGAGGGAGAAAGGGCTGACGGAGAGGCAGCAATAGCTGCGCAAAGGTTAGCGTAGCTGACACAAGGCCAAGAGGCAATGCTAGAGATTTTTCGTGGGGTAGACTGGAGTTGAGAGGGTGACGCAGTCCTTAGAGAGTGACGCAGAGCAGTGGAGAACCATGGAAAAGCTTTCGTTGCCCAGCTAAGGAGCTACATAGTTGTTGTGGGATCGATCATCTGGTGGTTGATCAGCCAAAATATCTGTCTCCGATGAGAGGTACTTCTGCCAAGGAAATTCTCTGAAGGGTGAATCATTTTTGGCACCCTAGTTGTATTCAGAAACTACATAATAATAAAACCCTCATATCCGCTACAGCGGTTTTCTTGCTTTGGGTTTTTTGGGGACGATTGTCCAAAAATAACAGTGTCCCTTGTGTGATTGTCTCAGTTACTTCAGTTGTTGATCTGTATATGTGTTGAGGTTGCATTTGTGTTTATTTCGGTATTTATATTTATAAATAACTTGTTAATGGAAAGAACAAGTAGGAGATAATAAAGCAGATAATGCAGTAGGAATTTCTGAAGTGTCAGGCTTAGAAATTTCAACATGGTATTAGAGCGTTGCAGATCACAGGAGAACTGAAGGCACTAGTAGTAATCTAAAGAATTTGCAGCAGTGGCAGCGATCCCGAGAGACAACGTTGTTCCAGAGCAGAAGAAGCTAGAAAGCAAGTGATGTAGAGCCTGCGTCTTCATTTCAACCCAGGAGGAGGGTCAACACAAAGGCAGAGAGGGGGAGACAGACCTACAAAATGCTTGGCCATATTTCTCTGCCAGGAAGGATTGACGTTGTGGCTAGGAGGTGTAGATTCAGCCTATTGACCCTGCCGCCTACATCTACCTACAAGTCAGTGAGAAAAGCCTTCATCCCCACAAGGTGTGGCTGGTGGCAGAGAACTCAGAGAAGGGGTTGTCACACTAATCCCAATTCTCTCTGTTTGAGCTATCTCCTAGGTTAGCTAAGGGGGGTGGTCCCTAATGAAAAGTTAAGTTAAAAGATGTCAGTTTCTAAGAGAGTGTTATAGTGAAAATGGATTACTTTTAAAGATTTATGAACAAATATGAAGTGAGAAATTTGAAATAACAATGTCAATCATTAATATGACAAAAACCATAAAAATAGTGTGTTATAAGGAATTTTCTCAACAATTTAAAAATATATTTGCTCAAAGTAAAATGCAATGCTCTCAAAAGAGAAAACAAAGTAACCCTAAAATGTAAACAAAAATTGTTAGCACAAGATATGTAAAATACGAAATGTTTTTGAGATAATACTCTTTATAAATCAAAACATGTGAAACATATCTTTCCAAAACCCAAAAATTAGTAATTAACTTGGAAATGTAAAAGAAAGGAAATGCTAAACCAAGACATCAATATGCATTTAGAGTTGAAGCATGAAAAGAAAACACTTGTTTGAAAGGATTACAATACTTGCTTTTGGAATAGACTTTGCATATGAAAACTCAAACCATCAAGTGACAAGTAAAGTAAATGTAATGGAAAGTGCTTTTAGTTAATTTTATCAATTATCTCTACAACAAGATTATAATTTAACTCCTCAATCCTCATACGTCACCCGTGCTCAAAAATATGGATCTCACAGTGAGGAGTCAATAGAGAAGTAGAGGATCCTTAAGATGTCTACTTCAACCAACTTATGTTGGAGATATAATTTTAATGAGCCTTGGGACCTTCCTATACTAAAATGCCTAGATGAAACACAAAGTGTATTGATTCCCCACATTAAAATAATGTTACATGCAAATGCTTCAAAGAGATTGATTTGCAATGCTTGAAAATGAAATAGTGTTCAACATAAGTTACAATTATAACTTCAACTGGAGGAATAAAATTAGCTTACAAGTGTTGCATGTGTCTCATCAATGAATTAAAATGATACAAGGAATTTGCTTGAAAGTAAAATTTGTTTCAAATAGGCAATGACAATGAATTGCTCCAATATTCAAGATAACAATGTAGCAGAAAAATGAAATATGTATTCAAGTGTTCATGAAACAATTTACCAAGGTAAATGGAAACGAATCAAAGTTTGTTAGGAATATAAAATGCTTGCACGTAAAAGATGAATGGCCCAAATTAAAGTGTAAGCTTGTAGCTTCAAGCAACAATGATATAGAGAATGCAAAGCTCAAATGAAATTGTAACAAACTTTAACTTAATGAAATGTGATAGTGACGTTGTGTTAATTCCCAATTAAAACATGCATGTAAGTGAATGAAATATGAAAGCTTAAACCATGCAAATGTCAATCCACCCAAGAGAAGTCTCCCTCTAAATGGGGAGATAAGATACCATGGGAGAAATCTCAAACTCCCACAAGCAAATAAGATCTTTTATTAATATTACAATGAGAAGAGGACCCTTCAAAGTCCTCAACTAAACTTCATGGAGAGTCCTCACAATAATTGCTTGAAACTTGGACACTAGACCTCCTTTCTTGAGAAAGTAGTGATAAGATCTCACAAAACTTATGCAAGGGAAACAAGGTATGAGTTTCCTCCAAATGCCTACGACTTAGAGAGGAAAATGGGCAGCCCTCTTGTGAACTCGACTTGGCCAAAATAAGCTTCAAAAGGGCTCACGACATCCTTGGAAATCGAACTCCCAACATTTGCCAAAGGTTTTGCAAACACTTGTTATATTTGTGGGAGGTTGCTCTTCAAAATCTGTCACACAAGAGTTGGCAAACAATCCAAATAATAACTGCAAAATAAGTTAAGTATTAGTGAAAAAATCAACAAGATAAAATGTATATGTACAATTATAATTCACAAAAGGCTAAGCTAAAGAGTGAGAGTAAACTCTCGTCTTTGCTTAGCCATCTTCAAGCTCTTAAATAGCAAATGAAAGAAATGAAGTACAATGTTGTTTAAAAGAGATTTAAATTTAGAAGGTCTCGGCTTATGTACAAGCTATGTGCCAAAACCCCTGCAAAACCACTTTGTAAGATGAGTCTATGAAGGCTCAAAGAACACATGAAAGCACTTTTAAGAATGTATCAAGGGTGGGTTGATCTATCCAAAGACTTCCCCTCATTCCTGATTCTGTGATCCCAACAAGATGTTCCCTCTACAAAACTTCAATCAAGAATTAATTCCAATATAGATTTAGAAATAAACAATGATAAGAAACTCTAGAGATTTATTTAAAACCAACTAGAGCATTCTATACCTAAAACGTACTTCTAAATCAAATGTCAATGCAAGATAGCTCTACATTAACAAATCTACAAGAGCATATGGAAACAAATTAGATCAAAGCATAAATAAAAAGAATTATACCAATGATCAACAATTCGTTACTCTCCCAAAGGAGGAACACTTCATGAATGAAACCCCAAAGTCTTTATTAATATTTTTGAAAGTGTACAAGACACCAACACTTCTGCAAGCACAATAGCTAGTAGCAATATGAGAGCCCATGGCTCTATTATAGAGAGAGTTGGGAGCAAATCCCAATGAAGAATGACAATGACAAATCGCATTGGAGCAAATCTCAATGCAAAAGTGATTAAACAAGTGGCATGATGTGACAATCTCAAAGAAAAATTCGAATTTGTTGAATGGAGCTCCAATGCCAAGTGTAAAAATCGAATTCTGGCAAGTGGTCATCATTTTCTTCTTCCCTAATGTGTTAAATTCTAATTTTATGATAGAATGGCAAGTGTATCTGGGTGGTAACCCATGTGGGGACAATTTCCCACAAAAATCTCCAAATATTCTCCCAAATCCTTCCAAATGTGCATTAACTTCACAAATTCGAATTTCCAAGTAAGCAGTGTTCTCCTTTAATGCCAAAAATTCGATTTTATTTAAGCCCATATCATTTCCTTGATTTTAGGAGTCCACATCACCTTTGGACTTCACTTTAACTCCCTCATAATTTTCCATTTCATTTCCACAACATTTAGCATGTGTGGATATTTATTTTTCTCCATTTATTAGATTTCCCATTAAACTTGGGAAAAATGGGTTTTGAGGGTTCAAAACACATTATTAACCCATCAAAGTGTGTCATAGTAGAAAGTTGAGGGTGAGAGGTGCAAATTTCATTACTCACACCCCGTACAACTTCTCTAAACATCACTTATTACATTACAAGTATAATTTTATTAAAAATTTCGCCAATGCAGAAAAATAAAAAATAAAAATAAAAATAAAAGCTAAACTAAACTACCTAGACCTAACCAAATTCCACGAAATTTTTTGTGTGATCTAGTATGGTAATAAACATCGACTCTAGACACTAAAATGTGTTAGGGGCTCAACCTTCAAACTGTCACCTCGGCTTTGGGGTAAAATGTGAGTGAAAAAACCCAGAAAATTATCTGCCTCTGAAAAAGAAGGGATAATTAACCAGATAAAAAAAACATTCCAAGGTGTACTCATTTTCTGATCAAGTCCCAACATCCTAGGTCTGTTACAAACTCAAAAACTCATCATTACTAATATCACTTATTACAATTCCTCGCAGGGTGTGGAATCTGGGTACAAGAAAGATGATGAGATGATAGAAGTAGAGTTATAAAATTTTGTTGACTAATGATATCTAATGGTACAAGTGTTTTCTGGATCATCCTTGGGCATGGAGTATTCATATAATCATCAGGTGCCACTCCTGTGGTCAACACAGTTATTGTCAGGATTGCGCAGAGCCTAAAAGGCTTAATTTCTTCAGTTGTTGGGGCTTGGGGAGCTGTGGGCAGATTGTGATTTGAGGAACTGATGGGACGTTGTTTCTGTTGAAGCAGAACAATGTCTATTAAGACGAAACCAAGGTAGAGGGAGTCGCTACCTTGACGGATTTCTAGCCAAGAAATCTAGATCCAAGTTGCAGTTGTAAGGAGGATTTTAGAGGGGTTGTTTTATAGCTGGCCAAAGGATTTCTAGGAGGGAAATCAGAACTCAGAGGAAGTCCAGAAGAGGAGCTAAAATGGTAGTGAACGGACTGAGGGATCAAAACAGGTTGGACGAGACTTCCAATTTTGTCATCTGGAAGGCCAAGATCCTGGCAATCTTGGATCGACATCACATCAAGGACTTTGCCTTGAGAACTGTGGCTATCCCAGTTGACCCAACTGAGAATGAGAAGTATGAGGATGCAATGGTGAGGGCAAAGTGCATGATCCTAGACGGGGTCAAAGATCATGTCATACCACATATTGTTAAAAAGAACACATCAAAGGAGATGTGGGACACCCTGACCACCTTATACCAAGGCTCTTTCGTGCAACAAAAGATGCTACTAGAAAATCAACTGCGGTTGTATCAGATGCAAAAGCGAGAGCATATAGATCCATTCCTTCTCAGGTTACAGGAGGTTCACGACCAGCTTACTTTCATGGGTTTTACGTCGGATTCAGAATTTATGGTCAATATTGCCCTGAATGTAGTCTCCAAGTGGGAGACATTTATCCAAAGTATTTTGGGCGGGGCTACTCTTCCCGGTTGGGAGGAGATATGGGTAGCTCTTCGCCAAGAAGAGATCAGGAGGATAACTAAGGCGGGGATTAGTGGCAATGGAGGTCGAATCAAGAAAGAGGAGGAGGAGGATGCAGCTCTAGCATCTGCGGGACAATAAGGGAAGAGGAAGAAGAAGGACATCTCCAAGGTGAAGTGCTTCCATTGTGGGGAGGTGGGATGTTATGCATCCCAGTGTCCGAGGAAGAAATACAAGGGAGAGGCTTCCGATTCAAAGGCAGCAACAACTAAGGCGGAGAAAGAGGCCGAAACTAATGATGATTGTGCCATGAGTGCTCATGCACCTCTAGAGAAGAGGTGGGGAGACATTGATTTGTAGTCAGGAGGACTACACACCAGGAGCAGGATCCTTGAGGTTCCCAAACTCTTCAATCATATCCGGCTACGAGAGCCCTTAACGACAGTAGCAGGATGACAGAGGTCGAGTGGAGCAAAGTGTAGTGGAGCAGAAAGGCAGTGCTTGGGTGCAGAAAGCTAAGGCAGCGCAGTAGAGGTTGCAGCCTTGCGAGAGGCACATAGGTGTACGCAACAACACAATGGTATCAAAGGGAGCACAGAATAGAAGTAGACACAGCTTCAGCTTCACAAGACTTCTAGACTAACTGGGATGTCAGTATTTGGGAGAAGTCAGTTATCTACTTCTTGGTAACTGAGTTGCAGCGCAGCAGTTAGCAATGGCAGTGCTAGGGGCAACATGGGCAGCATATTGAGAGGGAGTTGCAGTATAGATGTAGCTGCGACAGTTGCAGTACTACAGGAAGCAATAGTGCAGATGATGTGAGGCAGCAGGCCAAGCATCAGCACAGGTACCGGTGCTAAGGATCAGTGTGATGTTTCAGTGATGGAGCATTACTAGAGCACATTCCTCACTAAGAGGGAGTGTTGATT